>WMHX01000165.1:0-69374 GCA_013420875.1 Thelonectria rubi | reverse complement strand
AGACTGTCAGAAGGTCGGAAAGGTCAGGAATTTCCCCACTACCACAATAGTAAGATTAAATAGCCTAAATATTTTTAATTATATTATTTTAAGCTATATATTAAAAAATGCATAAAATATACGCTTAAAAATTATATTTAGGATAAAGCTAAAAAGCGCTTAAGGGCTGCTTTTAAGAGTAATAATCCTAATTAATTAGAATTAGCTATATTTAAACTAAATAGGATAAATTAATATAGCCTATTAAGTAATAACCTTAAAGCATTTTAAATATAGATATTATAGTATTATTATTTTATTTTCTAGATTATTAAGGAAATAGATAGTAGCTATAAGGCTAAGTAAGTTTTCTATAGAGTAATCCTAAACTCTATTATTATTATATTTTATTATTAGCACTATATAACCCCTAATTAATTAGGCTAGAAGCTATATAAGGAGCTTTTTAAGCTAGTCTTAAATTATATTAAGATTAAATTGGCTATTTAATGCTAAGGATCTATAATAGAATTATATATTAGTAACCCTAGAGATTATTTAGCCCCTCTTTAGAACCAGTACTAATAGCTAAGATACTATAATATAATCTTAGGACCTCCCCTTATATTATGATTCCTATTTTAGGGCCTAGTACTGCACTAGCCTATAAAACCTATTAACTCTATAAAGGAAGCTATTAACCTATTAATAGCTAAAATAGATAACCTTAAAATCTAGTTTATTTTAATTATTAATTATAAAAATAAGAGGAAATAGATAATAGCTTAAGAAGAGAAGTGGAAATTCTATACTTAAGGCCTTAGGGATATAAAGAATTTATATTTAATTCTAGATTTATCTAATTATTTAAATAATAAGCCTATTATAGAGATTTATACTATTTAAACCTAAAACCTATATTAGTTTAATATGAAGAGGCTATATTAGTATTACTAGAATATTAGCCACTTCCCTAATTAATATAAGCTATATAATAATAACTATTAGAAAGGATATATTAAGTATAACTCTTTTATAGGTGCTTATTTTATAGGTATTAAATGCAAATTTTTAGTTCTTTTATGCTTAATTATATATTATACCTCTCTAGCCCTTTAATTATATATTAGGAGATTTTTAATTTATTAGCTAGATCTCTTGCTTAACTTAAAGTATTAAGTTTAAATTGATAATATTAAAAGCTCTATTTAGCTAGAGTATAAATAAGGTCTAACCCTATTTAAATAAGAATACTTTAATTAATTTGCCTAATATATTCTAGATCCTATAGGCAACTATTTAATTAATATATCTAGTATGGCTATTAAATTTATAGGACCTTTATTAAAGCTGAATTCTACTGAACTTATAGGACCCCTATTAAGAATAAACCCTATTTTTATTTATAATATATCTAATTTAGAAAATAATAAACTCTAAGTCTAGTCCTTCTTAATTAAAGTAATAGTAAGGATAATTATTATAAAAGATAGTGCCTTTTTTATCCCTTATATTATAAATTAATATAAAGTAGCTAATTGAAAAGAGATTAAGAGAGTATTATAACTTAAGAACCTCTATATTAATAACTTAGCTTATAATAAAGCTAGCTAAAGGGTCTTAAATGAGATTTATAATAAGAAGATTTTAGTATTAATATATAATACTTTTCTATTAGTATTTAAGATTATTAAACTTATAATAAAGGACTTTAATATTATTATAATAAGTATTAATAATATTAAATATATTAAATAGGAAAAGCTAATTATTAAGGCAAAATCTAAAAAATAATAATATATTTTAACTATTTACTTTATAATTATTAAGGAGATTTTTAATATTATATTTTATTATAATTTAATAATAAAAAAATATAATATTAATTATATAATATTTCCTAAAGACCTAAATAGTATTAATACCTTATTAATACTTAATAATTTACTATTTAAATAGTATTTTTGCATTAATAGGAATAAATAATAAAATATTATTAATTTTATTACTTACCTATAATCTATATTCCTTTAGGAATTATTTAATTAATTAAAGATTATTATATACCCTATTTTGCTTATTAATAAGTTTTAAGTTCTAATATATATATAAAATACCCTAAAAGTAATAGTCTACCTTTAATATTATAATAAAGGAATAATTAAGGCCCTTATTAATTTTAAATTAAAGGGCAATCTAATTATAAATAACCTAATAGAAAAATACTATTTAATAATTACCTTTTACTAAATTTCCACTATATCCTACTCTAAAGGAAAGATTAAAATAATTAGATTTTATAATACTATTCTATATTTTAATAATATTTATATCTTAATTTAAATATTTATTGCCTCTCTAGAGATAGTTATAATCCTATTTATTTTAGGTATATTTTTTATTTAAGCTATTAAGCTTTTATTTAATTATTTTATTATCCCTAATTAAATAATAATTAGAATAAATTTAGGTAATATTTATTTTAGAATTTTAAGTTTAGAATTAATTAAATAGGAAGTCTTACGCTTAAAAAAGCGCAAGAATAATAACTAGATATAGATTATAAGCCTCCTTCTAAGGGACCTATTAAGCAATTTCCCCTTAAAAGGAGATAATAATCTAAAATTAATTTAATATCTATCTTAAGGGGATTTAGAATCTATTATTTAATTAATTATTAAGGAGTTATAGAAAGAATAGATAGAGAGTATAATAGTAGCCTATATTAAATTTAAGAAAATAAGATAAGATATTAAATTAAGGAGGAGGAGGAGGAAGAAGAAAAAGAAGAAAGAGAAGGACTATTACCCTTATACTGCCCCTTATATAAGTATAAATACTTTCTTTAAGTAAAAGGGCATTAAGATCCACCTTATTAATAATTAACCTTTAGATAGTTTTATATTAAAAGGAGACCCTTATTAAAGGGAGAAGAAATAGAAGAATATAAAGGGAAAGCTAGAATAAAATGCACTATATAATAATATTATTACTTTAAAATTCTTAATAATAAAGAAAGGAATATAACTTATGCCTAATTAATGCAAGGAATTATTTAATTAAATAAAGGAGGACCTTAATCTTAAGGAATAAGATATTTACCTCTAGATCCTCTAAAATTAGGAAGCTACCCTAGCCTAGGATTTTAATAAATATAGGCAATTTAACCTTATTATTATATTACTATAAGTCCTAAAAGTTATTTCCTATTTAACTTAATAATTAGGGACTATCCCTATTCCGCTTAGCCTTAAGTAGAAGGTAATAAAGCTCTTAAAGGTTTATATAAAGAGAGGGATATTTAAGAAGGGCTATAAGGCCTATTAAAACCTATTTATATTAATTATTAAAAAGGATAGTAAGATCTATTTAATTAATTTAGCTATTTGCATTAATAAGTATATAATATATAATAGCTTTATGCCCCTAAATATAAATAAATTTTTAATAAATATAATAATATATAAAATACTTTTACTTTTTAATTTCTTTTTTAGATATAATTAAATACTATTAAATAAGAAAAGTAAGGACTTAATAACTTTCTAAATGCTTATTAAATTTTTATAAATATATATCTTATTATAAAGAGCTATTAATTTTATTATTTAATTTTTAAGGATTATTATTTAAATCCTATTTAACCTCCTTTTAAATATTTATTATATTTTTCTAGATAATATTATTATTAAGAGACCTAAAACTATATATAAAGACAAACTAGCCTGGCCTAATATTAAATAGTATATCCTAAAGTATTTAATTAATCTTAATAAGACCCTCCTTAATATAGAACTATTTAGATATATAATATTAATCCTAAAATCTTAGTTTTATTAAAGGTTAATTATAGTAATAGGCTATTTATATAGTATTAATAGTTAAGCCCTAAAAGAGTCTAAGATTATTAAGATTATAGAATAAGAAGATTATAATTCTATTATAAAAATCTATTTATTTTTAGGTATTATTAGGTATTATTACTATTAGATTATAGGCTTTATATTAATTATAAGACCCCTTATAATGCTCCTTAAGAAGGATATTAAATTTACTTAAGGACTAAATTAGGTAAAAGCACTAAAGATATTAAAGCATAAGGTAACCTCTATATTTATACTAATTATGCTAAATTGCAGCTTAGGAGCTAGAGAGGTAATCCTAATAGTTAATACTAGCTTATATAAATAGGGATATATTCTTATATAGATAATTAAGGGGAAGAGATATTTAATTTAATTTAAATTAGGATTATAGAATAATATAGAATATAAATATAATATTATAAAGAGAGAATATTAAGCTATCCTTTATATAATTAGAAGGTTATAAGGGATAATTTATAATATATTATTTACCCTTAAAATTAATTTATAAGTCCTTATTTATTAGTTTAATAGCTATATTAATAATATTCTTAGAGCCTTAATTATCTAATAATTAAGCTATATCCTCCTTTTTAACTTTATAGTCTAATATATTAAGGGCATTAAGAATTTAATTATTAATAGATTATTATAAAAATAGGCAGGACTATTTAATTAAAAGGATAAGAAAATAGAGAATAATATTAAGGACTTTATTAATTTGCATTTATGCCTAATTATATTTAGAGATTTAAAATTAATTAATAATAAGCTTTAATTTAAAGACCTAGAGATTAATTATATTAAGTAGATATAATACCTAGCCACTAAATATAAAGGTAAATAGCTATAATTAGGAGAGTTTCTTTATACTATATAATATTTTATTAATTTAATAGCTATTAAATATACCTAAATTAAAAGAGAAGCTATTTAATATTTTATTTAGGGAGGATTCCTTTAGCATTAAGGCCATAAGTAGAATAGATTCTATAGACCCTTATATCTAATAGTATCTAACTTAATAATTAAGAACTAATTAATTATATCCTATTATATTAATTTAAGCTATAAGGGCTATAATTTAACTATTATTATCCTTTAGAGGAAATATTAATAGGCAAGTATATAGACTAAAATAGCTATTTGCATTTAAATCTATAAAGTCTATTAAAAATACTTAATAGTTAAGATTAAAGAGTATACTATATTAATATAATCTAGATAATTAATATTTAAGGTTTATATAAATGCTTAATACCTCCTATAAGCTTAAGGCTATAAATACTTACTAAAAGCCTATTACAATCTAATAGGGTAAGTAAAGGCTATAGCTATCCCTATATTAAATATAAGCGCTATTAAGGTTTTTATATAAAGTATTATTTCTAGATAGGGAGTAATTTTAGTAATAATAGTGAATAATAGCTTAAAATTAATATAAGATTTTAAACCCACTTTATAAGCCTTAAGGGCAAAAGTTATCTTAATATTAATATATAACCTAAAGGTAAATAGGATTATTAAAACTAGGCACTAATTAATTATTAAATTTATTGCAAAATAGAACCTTATGCGCTTAGGTATATAGCCTAATAATCTAGGCTATATCTTTCTAATTAATTATATTATACCTTAAGTATCTTATAATTATTTATTATTTTATTTAATCTATAAATAGAAGCTTATCTTCCTGCTTAAAGTGAATATCTTAATATAGCAAATTATTAATTAGAATAAAATAAAAATATATAATTAAATAATTAAGGTAAAGCTAAAGATTATTATGCAGCTAGATAAGGATATAAAGGATATAAAGTAGAAGGCTATAGAATACTACTAGAAGCTAGCTATTTATACTAATTAGAACTATTTAAGGCTCTTATATAAGCAAGCTATTTAAATAAGTAACCTTATACTTTACTATAATTCCCACTAAGCTAGAGATTTATCTTAAGAGGTTAAGCTTAAGCCCTAATAGATTAGCCTATATATTATAATTTGCAAATTAGGTAATAGAGTATATAATCTTTATAAAGTGCTTAATTATTTAATTAGATTAATCCTTTAGGGGTTTCGATTTTATTATATTCTTATTATATTATTATAATTATATATTTATTATTACCTTAAGGCTTATTAGGATAATAGCTATTATTTTTATTATTTTTATATATAAAATAGGCATTATTATAATAAGTTATTTAGTAAAGTGATTTATATTTAGCTTTATCCTTAGTGGCTAGTTTGACTATTAATTAAGGTTCTCCCTATTTATGCATAATAGCTTTAAGGGCTTATTTAGTAGGTATAGGTTTAAACTTTCTATTAGTTTTATTAAGGTTTTAATATTTATACTTAATATGCCCTTTTTTATTATAATCCTAATAAGTAATCTATAAGAAATCTTATTAAATTGCTCTAATTTCTATTAGACTTATATATATCCCTATAAAAATATTACTATTTTATTATTTTTAGTTCTTTCCCTTACCTCCCTAATATTAATTCAGGTAATAGGGATTATAAGGGATATTATATTTAATTTAGCATTTTTAGGATTTCTCTTTCTTATATTTATATTATTATTTATTAATCTTAATAGTTATAGTAATATACTTAATAAGGGTATTAAGTTATTTTATTTTAAAGATCTTATTTTTAATTTCTTCTTTTAGTCCTTTATAGAAGATCTTAATAAGTATATTATTATTCTATTTAAATTTAGCTGCAATTTAATAAAAAGTAATAGCATAAATAGTAATAGATCTAGTTTGCTTAATCTTATAGATATTAAGAGCTATATATTATTCTTTATTAATTATTCTAAATATATTTTTAAATGCAATTTTAAAATTATTTTATTCTAAAAAGATATTAATAATCTCTTAATCCTATATAACCTTATTATTATATTTAAGATAGTCCTTTATAATAGGTTCAAATTATATAGCTATAATGCCTTCTATATAATTATAGGCATATATAACCTTTCTTTTAGCTAAAGTAAGCTTATATGGGAATTATTAGAAGTATATCCTAAGATAGGTAATAAAAGGTATTATATCTTTAGAGCTTCTATTAAATAGTTCTAGCTAAGGAGGCTTAATTGCTTTATTAGGGTTATATCCTATCTTATAAGCTTAAATAGGGTTCTAAGCCTGCAGCTAAGCATATAGCTCTTAGACTATTACTTATAATTATTAGACTTTAGTAATAACCTTTATATTAATTAGGGGAATATTATATATAAGAGGTATATTATTTAATATAAAGCTTAGAGTATTAATAAATTAGGTTCTAGATATATTTATAATAATATAATATTATTTAGGGTTAATATAATAACCTTCTAAATAAGAGCTTTTAATATATAATAATCTAGTTTAATTCCTAATATAGAAACCTAAAAAGGGTTATTTTAGGTTTTATTAGTAAAGAGGTTAGGGCATTAAAGGCAATTAAGTAATAAGAGAGTAAATAATTATTATATTATTTAATAGTTAATTACTAAAAGTACTAAAGGCAATTAAAGTAAATAATTAGTAGGTCTTTTAGGTAATTAATATAAAGCGGTTATATTAAAAGCTAAGGTAATATAAAGGCTTCCTCCTATTTATTAGTAATAAATATATTTATATAGGGCATGCTTTATAATAGCTTATAGTTAAGTAGAAATAGCTTATGCTATAAGTCGGGATAGCTTATAGTAAGTTGGTTTTAGTGTAGGAGTGAATTAATATTTAATTAGATATAATTTATAGGGAGGGTATTCCCAGCATGTAACTCTATAGTTGTCGTCACGGCCCGTGACATTATTAATTAGAATTCCTTAAAGGGTTTTAATTTTTCTATTATTAATTCTATTATTTTTAATAGAATTTCTTTAGGAGGTATTATATATAAGTAAGGTATTTTAATAGTTTTTATATATTTTTATTTTTTCTATATCCCTTTTATTTAATTAAGTATTTAATAGAGCTATTTTCTTTTTTTATATTAAGAATTATTTTTACTTTATATTCCTTAAGAGTATTAATTTTAATATTTTAATTTTTATTAGTTTTAGCTATAATAATGCTTTTTATTAATTTAAATAATAAAATATAAAAAATTAAATAGACCTTAATTTTTAGTAATAAGTCTAATTTATAGTTATTTTTTAAGATTTTTTTAAGGATTTTATAGGGGCTAATATACTTAAAATTAAGCTTTTTATTAAGTTGCTTTATATTAATATTCTTTATTATAAGGAATATTATATCTCCTTTTAAGAAGGTTAGTCCTTTTAATCTTTTTTAATTATAGTATTATTTATATTAATTTTATATAAAAGAAAGTTTAATATATAGCTCTTTATGCAAATTCTTAAGCTAATCTAATATAAATATAGCTATTAGTATAATAAATCTATTTTATATTTCTCTATAAATATTAAAAGTAAATCTAAAGTTTATATAGCTAAATATAAATTTTATACTTTTATTAATTATAATATTATAAATTAATTATGCAATAAATAGCTTTTTAATTTAATTATCCTAAAAATAGTTAATATAATAATAAAAATAAGTTTTAATAATCTAATTTATTTACTCTATTTATTTATTAACCTAAGGTCTTTATATAGTGCTTAATTTATAGTTTAGTTTAATCTTTATTATAAAGTATTATTAGAATTTTAAGAAAAAGGGTAGTCCTTTATTTAAAATAATTTTAAATAGTAAGCTATATATATTAATAATATTTTATAAAATGATATAGGAAAATTCTTTTATATTAATTACTTTTTAATATAAAATAAAATAGGAAAATTTAATAAGTCTATTAATAATAATTAGAATGCTATTATAGGCTATATTTATTATAAGGTATAATAATAGGGGTAGTTTTATAATAAAGTCTATAGTAATTAAGTCCTATAGTTATTCTAAGATTAATTAGGGTTATAGGTATCTATATAGCTTATAGCGTTATGTTTTGGTTTTTTCGCAAATAAGGCATTATTTAAGAATTCTCCTAACTATTTACTTAACTCTAGGAAAGGTAAATATCGTTTTAACTCGTTCGAGGGTTTTATTAATTCCTTAGTGTCCTTAAATTCGGGTTGCTTCTAATTATGCTCCCGGATTTATTATAATAGTGGATTTCCTTATTCTACTTAGTGGCTATATCTTCTATCCTGATCTGGTTATATTAAGAGCGGGTGTCCTTTATCTTAGTCTATCTTATAAGTCTGGGTAGCTGCAATAGTTCGTTTATCCTTATTTAATTATAAGCACGCAAATAATCGCTTCTAAGTAGCTATAATATATTTCTATTTAAGATGCCCTTTAGGAATAAGGTATAAGAATTATTCTTTAATCTTTACCTTCTTAATATTAAAATTAATTCTTTAATTAATAGTATTAGCTTATTTATTCCTAAAGCTTTTTTTATATTTAATAATATAATTAAATTTAGAGAGGTATTTAATATATTTAAATTATTATCTATTTAATTCCTAAATTATAATAAAATATAAAATATTTTTATAATCTATATAAACTATAACCTAATAATAATTTTTAAGGAGGTAATATTAAAATTCCTTAAAAGTATTAATAATAACTAGAAATTCTTTATTATAAATTAAATAACTAAGTTTTATTTTATATATTTTATAGGAATAGAATATAATAAGATATAAGAGTCCTTTATTATTATATTATTTAATTTAAGCGCTAAAAGTAAAATCTAAGGTATTTATTTTAAATTTAATTAATTATTTAGGATTAAATATCTTAAATATTAGTTTGCTAAGAATAAAATCTTTAATATATTTAAAGGCTTTTTAAATATTAAATAGCTAAAAAAATTTTTAATTTTTATATATAAATTCTAAAAATAATATAATAATCTTATTAAAATTCTTAAGAAATTATTAATAATAATTAATAAATCTAAAAAATATTTATATTTTCTTAATAGTAATTAGTATTAATTAGTCCTTAATTACTTAAATCTTCTTTAGGTCTATTTTAATCTTATTATAAGAGATAATATATTCTAAAAATTCCACTTTTAAGGCATAAAAATAATTTTCTTAGGTTTAATTAGTAGGTTTATATTTTAAAGGGCTTATAATATTATATAGATATATTCTATATATTCCTATTCTATCTTAAAGAAAATAAGAATATTATTAAGGTAATATACTATAAATATATTAAAGTATTTATATAGTATATTATTAATTATTTATTAAAATATAATTAATATATTAATAAATCTAAAAGGCATAATAAGATATTTAAAAAATCTATATTTTATTCTAAAAGCAACTATTTATTTATATCCTTCCTTAATATAGATTAGATTATAGGCTCTTTTTAGATTAAATATAATAAAGTATTTTATCCTATAGAATTAATCTTTTAGTTTATTAATTAAAGGTAATAGCATTTAATCTTTAATTATTATATTATTAAGTATATAATAGTTTATAATAAGCTATAATTTATTATTCTTTTTAGGAATAAATATAATTAAATAGCTTATAAATAATTTTAATATCTTAATATATCCTTTTCTTAATATATCTTTAAAGTAGGTCTTAAGCTTATATAGCTATATTTTATTAAGATTATAAATTTTATAAAATTTAATTATAATTCTATCCTTTAGCTATATTTTATAATCCTAATTTATATATAATAATAAACTTATTTTTATCTTTTTAGTAAATAATCTCTTATAGATTTAATATTATATTAATATATTCTGCAATTTATTATTATTATTAAATGCCTTCTATTTAAGATTATTATTTAAGTATATAAATTATTATCTAAAAAGCGCAATTATTTATTACATTTATTATATTTAGCCTTTTTTATATTAATATCTAGTTCCTTTTAGAGGTATTAATTCCTTTATAAGCTAAGGAATATCTTTATATTAGCTCTATCTATCTTCTCTATTCTCTTTAGTAGAAGGTTAAAATCTTATATTATATAGTAAATTATAATTAATATTACTAGCTATATTACCTTAAAAGGCTTACACTTAGCTAATATACTAATTAATAAAAGGGTTATAATAATATAGCTATAAATAACTTAAGATTAAATTATATATATAGAGAGGTATAATATTAAAATAGATATTTTAATTTTATCCTTTAATAAATACCTTAAGGTAATTAATTTTATAAGTAATTAATCTATTTTTATATTAAAATTAATTTCCTTTAATATTATAAATTAAATATAATTTATTTTTATTTTTTTATAGTAATTAGAAATAATTAATAATTTAGGGGTTAATAATATTTATTTTAGCTTTATTATTTATTTAAATAGTAAATTATTTGCCCTTAATTAAATATTTATAGTATTATTTATTATTTTAATATATTTAGGCTTTATATTATATTTAGAGCTCTTTATATAGGTTTTATAATTTCCTCTAGCTCTTACTAATTTGTAATCTTTTCTTATTTATGCTATTTGCATTCTGGAAATCTATAATTAAGTATATTATTTATACTATTTATATATTAGGGGAATAGTTTATTATATTATATAAGGATATTAACCTTTAGGTATTATAATCTTTAAACGCTTTATTAAGTTATTAAGTTATTAATATAATACTATTATTTTAAAGTATAATTTCTTAAGGATTCTAAATAGTAATTATTTGCAATTTTATTAATAAGGTATATTATATAATTATAATTAAAATATAATATCTATAAGGTAGTATAGTAATCTAGGTGTATTATTAAAAGGATAGATATATTATTAGGGTATAATATAAGCGCTTCCTTATAGTATATTTCTTTTTGCATAATTCTATATATATAAAAGTCTTTAGCTTTTAAGTTTTATCCCTTCTATATCGCTTTATAGATCAAATTCTATAGGATGCTTTTCTTATATAAATTAAAGTTTAAAAGTGCTTTATTATTTATTATATTATCTTCCTAAGTGTTTTTAATCTCTTCTAGAAAGATATACTAATATTAGACTATTAGTCCTAGCTCTCTAGTTTATTTATAATCTTATTTAATTAAGAATAATTTAGTATTATTAATTCTAAATATTTCTTATTACTTTTTTATAAATTTATTATTTATAGGGCTAAGGTTTATTCTTTTTATTTAGTCTTAAGTGTAATTATTTAATTAAGGTTATATTAAGTAGCTATAGGCCTTAATATAGTATTATTATTTTTTATTATAGATTAAGTTATTGCTTATTAGGCTTATAATTCCTATCCTAATTATAATAAATATCTTATTATTTAGTTTAATAATAGTAGAGAATCCTTTAGGAATAGGTCTTTAGATAAGGTATTTAATAATATCCTTTTAGATAGCTTATTAAATATAGATCTATTAAAATATAAAGTAATTATTTAATTAAGCTTTATTATAATCCTTATAGAGTATTTAGCTATTAAACTAAATTAATCCTTTAGGGGTTCCTATTTTATTATATTCTTATTATATTATTATAATTATATACTTATTATTACCTTAAGGCTTATTAGGGTAATAGCTATTATTCTTATTATTCTTATATATAAGGTAAGTATTATTATAGTAAATTATTTAATAAAGTAATTTATATTTAATTTTATTTTTAGCTATTAGTTTAATTACTAATTAGGCCTAATAGAGCCCTAAAAATAATTAAATAATTCTTTAATATTAAGAATAATTAATTAATATTTATATAATAAAATCTATTTGCATTTATTATAGGAATATTAAATGCAATTAATATATTGCCCTTTTATAAAGCTTAGAATTAATTAATAAATATAAAATAAAGTAAGAATATACTCTTAATTAATAAAAATATTAAATAAATAAGTCTAAATGCAATATAAATATATAATTAGGTTCTAATACCCTATAAAGGCTATAACTAGGGCCTTTAAGTGCTTAAGCTAATATAAGATCTTCTGGATTAAGTATTTATATTTATAAATAAGATCTACTAGAATATATATAGGCTAAAGCTTTATAGCCTTTAATTTAATAATTTTAATAGTAGATTCTAAAATGCAATCCTTCTAATTAATAAATTTAATCTAATTATAAAATAATGCTTTTACTAATTTCTCCTTTATCTTCTATAAAGCTAGCTTAATATATAAAGGCTACTTAAATCGATTAAGGGCTATTTATAAATAAATCTAGATAGTAAATTATATAATTATAATGCCTTTTATGCAATTATAAGTATATATAACCCTTCTTTTAGCTAAAATAAGCTTATATAGGAATTATTAAAAGTATATTCTAAGGTATATAATAAAAGGTATTATATTTTTAGAGTTTCTATTAAATAGTTCTAATTAGGGGGGTTTTATTATTTTATTAGGATTATATCCTATCTTATAAGCTTAAATAGGGTTTTAAGCCTATAATTAAGTATATAGCTTTTAGACTATTACTTGCAATTATTAGACTTTAATAATAACCTCTATATTAATTAAGGGGATATTATATATAAAAAGTGCATTATTTAATATAAAGCTTAAGGTATTAATAGATTAGATTCTAAATATATTTATAATAATATAATATTACTTAAGGTTAATATAATAACCTTCTAAATAAAAGCTTTTAATATATAATAATCTAATTTAATTCCTAATATAAAAACCTAAAAAGAGATTATTTTAGGTTTTATTAATAAAAAGATTAGGGCATTAAAAATAATTAAATAATAAAAGAATAAATAAATATTATATTATTTAATAATTAATTATTAAGAGTACTAAAAGTAATTAATAATAAATAATTATAAGTCTTTTAAGTAATTAGTATAAAATAATTATATTAAAAACTAAGGTAATTTAGGGGCTTCCTCCTATTTATAAATAATAAATATCTTAAATAATATCTATAATATTAAGGTTTATTAGGGGTTATTAAGTAATTTAGTATAAACCCTTTCCCTAGTTTATTTAAGTTTATAGAGTAAACTAAGGTAAACCTTCCGTAATTAGTAAAAAATGTAAGTAGAGGCATGTAATATATATTAGTCCTAACACGGGCCGTAATAGTACTTACTATTTTCTTTTCTACTAAATAAATTATCTAGCTAGTATATATATAATTTAGCCTGCTTAATTTATATAGTATATATAGTATAGAGAAAGAATCTTATAGTATATATATAATATAAGCTCTAAGCGCTCTATTATAATGGGCTTATTATATTGTAATAGCAGCATTACTATCTAGGCCTTTAACCTCTATAGAGAGATTTAGTGCAATTAGCTTATCCTCTATAATTAACAGTATAATATTTATTATAGATTAATTAGTTAAGCTCTTTAAGGTAAGCGCTATAATAAATATTTAGGTTAGCTAGTATAATAGTACTATCTGCAAGAGGCTTAAGATTTCCTTATATTATATTGCTAGAGAATAGGTAATTAGCTTGCTTTAGGCTATAATTAGGATTATATCTATTAATATATTATTTTTATCTTTAATATAAATATTATTCTCCTGAAACTAGAAGGTAAGAGTAATAGCTTTAGTATAGCTATTCCTGCCCAGCCCAGCCCAGCGAAGCATTGTTTCGTAGCATACCTCTCTGTCCCGCCCAGCACCACCAGCACCACCCAAGCCCCAGACCGGTCCAGCGCAAGCAACCCAACCCAGCCAGACAACGCAGCACACAAGTTTATAGACCGACCGGCCGGCCGATAGACTGGACTGACTGACTGACCTTGTGCGCTCCGTCGTCAAGTCGTCGTTTGCCCCCAAGTCGGTGACAGGGTCGCGTATCAGATCAACAACATCTCAACGGGACGACTGTTCCAAGGTCATGAGCAAAAAGGCCTGCATGCCTAGTGGCAGGGCAAGACAGGGCAGGGCAGGGCAAGGCAAGGCAAAAAAAAGGGCAAAAACAAAACACATCTTAATGCAGAATGCAGGCAGGAGAACAGAAAACCAACGACCCAACTACCCAACGAGGCACAGCATCGCAACAGGAACTCCCCCAGTCAACGTTGTTGGCAGCTGGCGGTGAAGGCGCATGAAACAAAGGTCCCCCCACTGTGCAAAAATCTGGCTGGCCTGAACCGAAACCAACAAAACCAACAAAACTCCGGAATAACCAAGGCGAGAAAAATGGCTGAGGAATGGCATGTGGGAAGTGGGCGGCAAGGGGAGAGAGGGGACCACCGGGTGTTGGACGATGAATGATGAGCATGCGATGCCGTACTTCGTAACTATCCGCATGTTGCGGTTGAGCATGGGTCTGGTGAGGAAATGCTGGCTGCTATCCAAGGCGTCAATGTATCCCGCGTGGTCAATGCTAGCGTGCGAGTTGTGTTCCATCGGTGAGTAAGAAACCTTCGGAGACGGACGATAATCATCGACAGTATACCGCCTTGTAGGACTCCAGTAACTTTGACTACGAGAGGGACGGGATTTCGCACGACGAGACGACGAGATCCAAAGGTCCGATCCCGGAACCGGATAGATCGAGTGACTTGGTCTTTTTTCTCATGTCCCCCCTCTCTCCTCCCCCCGTTCTTTCCTCTTCTTCTTTCCTCTTCCTTCCTTTCTTTTTCCTTGTGTGGGTTCTATTATCTGGTTCACGGATGAGGCAGGTACCTATCCGTCCGTATGGAGACAATTGTTTTTACTTTTGGAGGGGGAGGGGGTCGGAGAGGGCAGCCCACCCTAGACCAGCCATGGGAAGCTTGGTACCAGAGGGCGATGTCAGCTCCTGCCGCCCTCTTTTTGGGGGAGGGGGCGTTGAGGCCTGGGAGGGGAGGGTACCGCCTCAGATAGTTGATTGTTGCTTGATTGTGCCTCCACGAGGAGTGAGGAGGAGTCAGAGAAGTGTTGTCAGCGGCCGCGGGGCCACGGGCAAAGGATGATGGATAATAGACGATGGATGGCAGGATGAATGACGGGTCCATTCTTTTTCCCTGGACTGGTTCCAATTAGCATCTGCCATCCGCGCTTCCCTGCTCTCGGGATGTTTTTTTTTTTCTCTTCACCAGTGTGCTATTCGGAGTGCGGCAGTGTGAGTCTAAGTGTGGGCTGCCCAAAAACGACACCAGAGAGGTGGGACGGACCAGACGGAGCGCACTCTCAAGTGGGCACCCAAGAGCTTGCCTCACTCTCTTCTGTGTGCTGGCGGATGGCTTTTCATTTCTGCCTTTTCTGCGTCTTCCAGCACAGCGAACTGGACTAGTCAGCAAGCCTTGGAGCCCGAGTCCAGCCCGAAGCCGGGAGGTGGGGACTAGGCCTTTCATGCTTTCCATCTATCGCTAGATGGGTTTGGAAAGGGAGAGAAGAGACCAGAGAGTTTGGCTCGTGGGCTCGATCAATGATTGCGAGGCGACGTGAGGGAGGAGAGACAAGGGTCACGAGAACAGGGCGTCTTCTCTCATTTCTCCGCGTTCCTCTTGGCCGTGGCACGCAACTTTGACAGGCAATGAGATGAGATGAGGAATACCCAGCCACGGTGATCTGTCTATCCCTCCTCGTTCCGAGAGAACGATAGGCGCGCTGTCCCTGAGCGATCCGCAGCACCCGTAACGTTCCAGTCACGAGTGATCTGAGGAAGAGTGGTAATGGAGGGCAGTGCGTAAAGTGGTGCCGTACTTTTTATGATGAGCAACCGACTAATAATGACGATGGACAATGAAGGAAACATGTGTGAGGCGACTCCAGTTGGGTGGCTACTCGGCAGACGCATTGCTGGTCTCTTGTCATGCCATCGCGAACCTTTCGAGCATGGACTGCATGGCCAGAGTTAATCAACCACCTTGAAAGCACCAGTGATAGAATGCGTCTATGCCATGATGATGACCCGGATGGGAGGGGGGGCAAGAGGGGCCGGGCACTAACAAGCGGCTGAACCTATGGGTTAGGTAGGCCCCCGAGTCCTTCGTATAACAGGTCCGAATAGGCATTTCCCGTCTTTCATTTTTATCTTGGGCTCTGAATTTTTTCTCCTCCCCCTTTCATTGGGTGCATGCCAAGGACGGCGCAGGGGCCTGGTCACGAGGGAGGCAAAAGAGCTTCCCGAGCTATAAGAAACCTCCTAGCTTGCCTCGTTGAGGTAATGGAGGGCGAAAAGAGGCGCCGAACCGAAAAGGAGGGCATGGGCTGGAACAGCACCCGAATACCGGTCAGGGCCCCAGCACGCAGAGAGCGCGGAAACAAGACCCAAGTCGACGTACCGAGGCTGGTCCCTGACTTGAGAGGGCGCATGTCCCTCGTGCTGTAGACCAAGGGTCGCTCTCTCTGCTCGTATGGAGTGCTTCATGTGGCAAGGAGGAAGATGAATACGATGCTCGTACAACGGGGAACAAGTTGACAGAAACCGGCGCCGTCGGTGAAGCCAAGGCCAAGACCAAGGCTAATCCGTACGAGCCAACAAAGGTCCAGAGAGGGGACGAGAAAGCGAGGCAGAAGGCGAGGGCGACGGGCGACCAGGGCAAGCCGGCCCCCGGATAGTCTCAGAAAAAGAACAATTCCATGACCGGGGGGACTTGGCCAGATGATGACGGCCGCCCTCAAGCACGACTTGACGCCGTAAACAAGGTACTGTACCCGCAACTTTGTACCCGCCACAGCAGGCCCCTCGCCATGTGTCCGGTTCACCATTGACAGGGATGAGAGACCAGGGCTGGACAATCTTGCAAGTTTGCCACCCCCCATTTCTCGACATGACAAGGGGGAAGCGAGCAACCCAAGACTTGGGTACTTGTGCTGCCGCCCAGTCCTTGCGGCGTGTCCAAGTGCCTCGAGGAATCGGATCTGCTTTGGCCTATCCACTGGCCCCGACCCCAAAGTGTTCATTGCCCACCTTTCAGGGGCACTGAACAGTCTGAACCTCGTGCTTCTGATGAGAATTGGCGCCGTGGACGGCGTCGTGAACAGTCTGTCAAAGCCCAACGCCGGGGCCTTTTGGAAGCGAGGAAGCAGTGTTAGGTCTTCTTCGTGTGTGGCGCCGCTGAAGTTCGCCGAGCATTTGAGCCCAAAGTAATGACCTCATTGCAGGGAGCCCGATAATTGGCATTTTCGTAGGGAGCAGAGGAAGAAAAATTCCGATGCCAGGAGGGAGAAAAAGGACAGGGGAGATACGGATAGAAGTGGTCATGCGGACAGCAGCCCCAGCTCGCAGTTCCTGCCCTGCCACGATGTTAAGAAAGTGGGCCTGCCTGGCCGCTAAGTGATGATGTACTTCGGTACTCCGTACCTGAGTGCCAGACGGACTCAGTCATCAGCGCTCGGGGAATGGGGATTTCCAGTTGTTCCGAATGGAGCGGGTCAGAGTGCTGTGAAGCAGGTGCTTTGTTGTGTGCTTGCTGAAACTTGACAGCTGCAGGTGGTGGAAAAACGTTGCAATCAGAAGAAAGGGAGGAAGGAAAGACCAGACCGTAGTTTATCTGGGTGTGGATCCCTGCCTTCCCTCTCACCACAAAGTCTCTTGTTTCAGAATTCGATCTGCCCTGCCTCTGAAATTCCCAGCAACGACCACGTCTCATGATAGGCACATCCCCATCGCATCTCCATTCCACACAGCCTTCTCTGTGACAGTCAACCTACGAATAGGTACAAACTCCAATTCTCAGCGTCATCGTCATCGTGACAAAGCAACGATTCAACCATTTCCCCTTCGCGCTATTCTTCGCCAGGTGCCCCTGCCCAACAGCTCGGGCTCCGAGTCCCATTTCGCAACGGGCGCGGCCAGACGCTGTGTTTTCTCGCTGCTAGCGCGTCTCGTTCTCTCTGGCTCTCGAGTGGACGCCTAGCTGCCACGCCCGCATCGCGACTGGACAGGGAATCCAGGCGTGGGCCAGTGTAGCAGTGGGCAGCTTGTTTGAGACGAGCCTTAGCTCTGCCCTCGACCCAGGGAGATAATCCCCAGAAAGCGAGATTGTCGCACCCGGCCATATTACAATCTTGCAGCCTCCTCCCAACTAGTCTCCGAGCCTTCCTGTGTCCAGCTACGCGACGCATCTTGACCGTTGGCGCCTCCGGTCGATGTCCGCCAAATCCACTGCCACGGAGCCTCCCTCAACGCAGCTCTGGTTCCCCGGCTCCGGGTAAGGCTCGCGAGTCCGGTCCTCTTTCTGTGCTCACAGAATTTTAGAAAGCCCTGAGGCCAGCCCTAGCCCGACCAGTCGTTGTTAACTTGCAACAACCTGGCCCTTCCCTGCTGCTGTAGACTCGTCGGATTGGGTCCCCGCCATCTCATTTCAACACCCGTTGAGAATACGACGCCAGAGGCACCAGCCGCTTGGTCAGGAGGGGACAGGGTTTGGTCGGACACCAAGGGCACGTTGTTTGATGCACAACGGTAAATTTAGACATGATTCACATTGTCGCCTCAACACTGCGCGACGGAGTACCCCAGCCGAGGGTCCGTCAGCGAAACCACAGAGCAACCGGCAACGGAGCAGCGCCTTAATCTACCACAACGTGACGTGGCAGAGCTCACCCACACATTTTGACTGTCACAATTCAGGTAGGACGTCGCGATATCCTCGCTTGGCATCGCGCATAACCTGGCCAGCCGCGCATTCAAGGAATTAGCGAGAGGTGCGTGGATGCTGAGCCACCGACAGCCCCCGATTCACCTCCTTAGGCATGCTTGAGTCGGATTGGCTCACGACTTCAAGGAAACGACTGTGTTGACTCAAGCTCCGATAAAGCACCAAAATTGTCTGGCCGGCAACACCGTCAGGAAAACAAAGCTAAGATGCGGGGGAGAGACCAATCGTCAATGACCCGGACGGCTGGAACTACGAAGAAGACGGCGTCATTGACCAGCCGAGGAGAAAACCAGGCGCAGAATAGCAATGGCCCCAAGGCTCACAGTCGCAGCTCCAGGATTGCGACATGCTCAGCCAGAGTTCCGCCACCATGATTCGAGGAGACGGACAATGGTCGGACCCGGAACATCTTGAAACAAACGCCTGGGACAACCAACAACGGAATGAGATCATCAATCCGTCGATCCTCTGGCGCCGACTCCCGTCATTTCCTTGCATGGGCTCCAGCCAAACAGGAGGGAGATAGCAAGCCGTGGTGAAAAACTACGTAACGCACCGGAGGGGTGTGGCCATCAAAGCTCCTTGAGCGCGCCCAGGATGTTGCCAAGGCGGACCCGCTCTAAGTATCTCGGCCGTACGTAGGGATGCTCCGTACGAATCAGTACGTACTCTCAGCAACCGTCATCCGTCATCAGGCATACACCACCCACCGTCGCGAACCTGAGGTGCAGCGCTTCTCTGCAGCCTTGCCAATGCGCCCCGCCGTCGCCAAGTATCTCGACCCTCTACAACTGCTACCTGCGATCCACGTAAACTGGGCTGATGGGATCCCTCCCGTCGGGGGAAGGAGGGCAATGAGATTGGGCGCCTCAAGGCCGACTGCTTCACGAATTGGACATGGTGCTGAAGCGAAGACTGGGTTCGAATTAGGGGTGAAGCGGTTGTTCAATGAATGACCCAGTGAAGCTTGGCTGCAGCCTCGCACGACACGCAGAAATTGCCTGAGCTGAATACCTTTACTACCGATGCAATATCACCCGCAGCCGCGCCATACCCTGCCTCGCTGAACATCGGGTTGTTCGAGTTGGATTGCGGAGTATCGGGGGATGGACCAAATTGACAGACGCAACTGCACCCGTACACCGACATTTGGACAATCACTCTTGATCATGTGGTCGTTGGGCGACGAGTCCGGATGCGGAGCCGCTGGGCGCAGGCGCCAGACGATACACGCTGGACGGGGCTGGAAGTCGCTGTGCCGGTGCTTGTATGAGGTACTGCAGACCGGGAGATGGCGACATCATCACATCACTCGCAATCTTTCCATTCGCCGAACATGGTCAGTGAGGGAGAAGCAGGGCGCATCAGGCCACTGAAGCAACGAGAGCGGGATGCCCTCACCAACGGCGGCCCAGTGAGATCGAAACACAAACGCAATGCCTTTGTCGAAAAAGCACCGACAAGCTGGACCAGGCGTAGCCGCCAGGAGGAATCTGATTTGCTGGGTTCTCAGGGAGGTGTGCGACGTGGGGGAGAACAATGACGTTCCCGTCCCGCAGCCTGCCAATCGGCTGAGGCATCAAGTGGTGCCGATGCCCGGTCCCTAGGGTGATCTCAAGGGGTCCCCGCCGTGAGACATGGGTCCGGGGCCGTCACATTGGTGTCCTTTGAGGGAGGGCGAGTGAAACAGACGTCTGCTGCCCTGAGGCGATCCATGACTGGACGGGTCAATGGCGGCATGTTTGGAAGATATCGACGCTCGGTCATGAGAGGCTCGGATGGTGCCTATTGAGCATCTTGGATCCCGATTCCATCACGCACACTCTGAACCCTCACCGGGGGACGAGCGGACCCCAGCAGATATCCCGCCAAAACGCCACGAGATCGAAATGGAGGCGCAAGGGCGACCAGATGAGTGAAGGAGCACGAAGTGTTCCTGCAAAGCCGACGTCCATCCATCATAACCCGGCCAGAAGTGACGCGAGGTCCCGCCATGGCTCGTCGGGTGACGTAGGGGTTCCCAAAGTCGCCAACCGGGACGCGCGGAGTTTTGAAAGGAAGCCGAAGAGACTGAGCAGCATGAGCGACGTACTATGGCAGAAAAGGTGTCACGCGGCGAATATCGAATGGGACAGCAGTTCGAGCCTGTCCGGGGCCCTTTTACCGCAACCAACGCACGTTTTGAGCATAGTCAACAAGAGAGAACGAGGAACACGACTGGTTGAAGGACGGCCTCGGTCTTCAGCGCATCACTCACTTCATCATCCGTGGCTTCGGGTTGTCGCGTCGCTTTCGCATTACAAACGCCAAGTTTCAGTTCTCGACTTGCCCTCTGAGGGACCGTCATCCTGTTTGTTCAGGCCCCGAGGCCGCGTCGACAATTGCCCAAAGCGTTCGGCCGCTGAGTTGCTCATCTGAGTATTCTCGAGCTGACCCCTCTCGATCCGTCTTGTCCCCTGGAACTTCTCCGCCTCCGGTGTTTGCAGGGGACTAACGAGAAACGTGGCCAAGGCTCTTGACCATGATGGCTACTCCTCGCTCTATCTTATCTAACGTTCGTCATCAGTACGCGTTCCTCACATCTAGGGCCTTTTTTTTTCTTCTTTTTTTCTTCCCCTTCCCCGGTGTCAGTCAACGGTCGAGATGCTTGATCCACCAGACCTCATTTGCCAAAGATGAGTCAACCGTCCAAGGCTGTATGTAAAAGAATGCAAATAAATCCTCCGAGGCCTCCAACTCCTCATATTTGACTGAGACATGCCTTGCCAAGACATTCTTTGGGGCCACGATGGAACCTGCTGGGTTTGCCTTCTTGTCGTGTCTCGTTTGGGGCTGGCGTGACTTCGTTTTCGTCAACGGTCAAAGAATGCTTAAAAGGTGTGAGGGCGAAGATGCCGACAATCCCGTACCAATACTTGGACCCGACACGCCCTCAATTTCGATTTTACGATGGATAGCGACCACGTGCCTTTGCGAAGCAGTGTGCCGAAATGATCAGCCCTCGTTGATCAAACACAGCCAACCACACCCAGCCGAGCAGGTCGCAGCTGCAGGACCGCCTTCCGGTCGAATCCTGGAAGCCATCGGTTTGCATCCTTCACAATCATTTGCGTCTCCAAGCCCGGACGCAACGTGTCTGTCCAATCTCGGCGTGTAGTCCATCGCGTCATTGTGGGCGGGCACCTGATGCATTTGCATGGCTGCAATGCCGTGCCAGCAACGAGTGGCACAGCAGGGAACCGCCAGATTGGTCCGTCACGGCTCTGGCTCGCTCGACGATGGAGCGACCGTGTACACGCACCCGAACCTTCGCCCAGGCCACCAACAACGAAGCGATTCAGACTTCGTCGGGCGGGTGTCAGATGCCCGAGGCCTTGGGCATGTTTGTCCACGTCTGAAGGCATCCAAGGCTTGGATTTCAGCAAAGGAAGCCGCATGCGCCGCCATGTTGACAAAGGATCCGGCTAATTATATCGAGCCGTGTTTGTCTTGGAGAAGGAGGCCGGAGCTCACAGAGTCACAGCCAACAACCCCCTTTGGATCTGGTCACACGCACATGGGGTCGCACGTCGCCCAAACCGCTCATCCAGATCGGTGATGGGAACAATAAGTAGTTCCCTTTGCGTCTTACTGCTCAACGGCGCTGCTGCACGAGCCATCCTCCCGCGCCTGCGACCCCCGCAGAGACGGGATGGCTGCCAGCTCAGGACAGACGATTATGCAACACCAATTAGTGTACCGAGTTTCATGGCTATCGAGCGAGCTGTCGCCTGGCCACGTCCAAGGTGCGCGATAGGCAAAGGCATCCCACGTTGAAGCTCTTGGTGCGATAGCCGTCCGGATCCGGAACTTCTACCAATTGGGAAATTGGGGCGGATGAAGAGCGGGAGCGGCCGTCTCCTCGCGCGCCTGCCGCTGCGCTCCCCCCTCGAGAGGTGCGACATGGTTGGGTGCTGACAGCATCTTCGCCCTGCATGCCTAGATGCAGATTCTTGGGGGGCCTAGGCCTCGCGAGGACCCGTCAGCCGTTGCGTGGTGGGCTGCTCGGGAAGCCTCCAGGCCATGCCACCCATATCATACATACTCAATCTACTGGACTATCTGTCGCTTCGAGGCCTGCTTGCAGCTTCGGCGCGGCAGGCACGGCAGTTGATGCCCTCCTCGTCAACTGACCAATTCGTGTGTCGGGCCACGGCGATAGGCTCTCGCACGACGGGGCAAGCGAGTCGATGCCACAAGTCGAGTGCCGCCACGCTACAGTACATTCGATGCCGGGTCAAACCTCAGAGCGGTCGGGCGGGCTCCAGTAAGCAGGCGAGACTCTTGACCCGGGGTGACGACTTTTTTCCCCTTCGCGTGCCGTTGTCCTCGTCCCGCCTCGACTTCATAAGCCTTGTTGGGTCGTGGCCTTCTAAGTCGACGAGCCCAAAGTGACGACAGGGGCCGTTTCGACCCAATCCAACCGCCGCACAGGACCAGAGCGGCAATTTGAGATGACACCGAGTCATTCGTGCCTTGACCTCCCTTGCCGTGGCTTCTCCAGTCCTTGCAGCCGCACGTCTCGGGGAACGGCTGGCAGACATGTACGGAATGTCATACTGGGTAGCTCGGACCGAGTGGGCTTCGACCCTCGTCGAGTTGTAAGTCCGACACAACACACCAACACAATGCATCGCAGAAGTCCTCGCAGTACAGTAACTAACATCAGTGGGCCCCAAGGTTGCCAAGCCGTGTGCTCAACAAAAAAGGGCAAAGAAGGACAAGCACAATTTGATGGCTGGACTCTCAAGGATGCGAATGCTTACGCACTCCGTCCGAGGGCTCGACCCAAACATGCGGAATGCGACGCAATTTATCTACAACACGCTACCTTCAACCAAAAAGCCACCAGGATTTCTGCAGCAGACGACTTCCGCGGTCGAGGTGAAGCTCCCCGACGAGCAGGGGACGGGCCTCAATGAGGGCTCAGCGCCGCCCCATGTCCCGCGGAAGGGGCAGCCGGGGACGAAAGCCGGCCGCGAAGAAGAAGAAGAAGAAGGGATGGCATCTCGGTGTGCTGGGCTTCGAGTCGTGGAATTGCAAAGGGGAGCTCCCGACCCGACAGGCACAGAGTCTGAGACAGGCTACTCCAAAACGACACGCCCCCTTCCAGTCTGATAGCGGGGCGCTTGGGCCTGCTGCACATCATCTGGTGATGTGAGGTGAAGCAAGGGGTGCTCCTTGTTGACGTGGGGAAGTTGACGAGGCAGCAGGGCGGTTGGGATGCTGGGCCGGCGAGTTGATGAAGTGCAGACTCGGATCCAGTTGACGACTCTCGACGCCGCCTCGAGGCAGAGGCAGAGGCAGAGCGGCTGCGGAAACAAGCCAAGTTCTGCCCAATTTCTCGGGACCGATCCCCGGAATAGCCATGTCAACGGCTGCGTGCACTGGTCATCAACTAGCGGCCGCTGCGTCCCACCTCCAGATGAGCGCCTAATCAACTCGGTACGTACGGCTGTGCCCTTGATTGAGATTCTGCCTTGTCTAATCACGGCGGCGGGTATCCGTAGAGGGCTCCTGAACGACTCTTGGCGCGACCTTCTACCGTGATTGTTTGCGTGGTGCCATGTTGACGCGATGCGGATGCCTCCCTCCCTCCCTCCCTCGACACACCGCTACACCGCGTACGAAGTCGTCGGCCAACAAGATGACGAAGCTCCCGCCCTTGTCTACTTGAGGCACTCTTTGCAAAGGACATGCCAGAGGACCGCGGGCCTCGTTGCCCCAGGACCCAGCCAGAGAGGACCTGCTGCTGTTGGTTTCGAAACTGCTTTGACAGGCATATCGTACCGAGTACATACGGATACTCCGAACGGATGCCGCATCCTAGCGCCTCCTGGACTCGACTGCCCCGGCTTTCGCGGCATATCAAACATGGCCAGGCCAAGGTCGCATTCTGACAAGCAAACACGACAGGAATTACGTGAGGAGGCCATGTGTGTGGCTCTGCTTAGCATTGGGCTTGTGGACCTGACCTGAATACTGTGCTCGATTCTCACGTTTCATCTTTGGTCATTCGCAAGTCACCGGTTGGGCGAGATGCGCCTCCAACACGAAGAAAGCCATCTGCCGATGCGCTGTTGCTGTCGTTGGGGGGAGACAGGGGTTGGGAAGGGGGAGGGCTGGATGGCTTAGGTCTCAGCCTTCTAGAATCCTTCCCTGATGCTCGGGACTGGCGACCCCTGAAGTCGATGGCGAGTCAGCCCAAGCAGAAAACAACTGTTGTTGGCGTTGGCAGCGTTTGCCGATCATTCTCCGCAATTTGACTGGGACAACCAGCACAGGTCTTCTCGCATAGATACATACGGAGTACGGAGTACCACTTACAGCATACCCGTCTACTGTATGATCCCGGAGGGAGATCCTTCTGTCGATGCACGGGGGTCGCTAGTCCGGATTCCACAGCCTCATTTGCGAAACACGAAGACCCAATCTTCACCGCCGTTGTGACCATCATGACGAGACTCGCGGCTGAGTGAGGCTAGGCGGCGGCGCAAGAACGGTCAGATTGGCAGCCGGATGACCCGTCGGGTGCGAGACGGCCGAGATGGCAGGCATGCGTCCCAAATTTGTTTCGCAGCGGACGGCGGCGATGGCGACGGCATCGAGGAGAGAGGCATCTGGCCACGACCGGGGTCCTCATCAACCACAAACCGCGGATGCATGCCTACGGGATACGAAGGCAAAGCTCGAGGCGGTGGGCGGGCTTCTGGAACGGTTGCGACGTGGAACAGGGCTGATTGCTCGATACACGAGCAGAGCTAGATCATTGCCTTTGAGATTGGCTCATTTCCCAGAGTCTGGGGACTCGGGGAGCATCTCAGCAGCAGAGCCGTCTCAACCTTAGCCCCCGAGCCCAACCGAAGACGCCCTGTCGGCCCAATTTTTTGTCAGGTTCCAGCCTCTCAGCCCTGTGTCTCTCTCACCGCGTTCTTCACCGCGGTCTAGGCGGCGGGTGTATCGTCGATAAGACTTGGGTCAGCTGGGGCACGCTGACATTATGCAGCGGGCAGCCATTACGGTTGGCCCTACTGCACCTCGCTGGACTCGGAATGTCTTGACGGCGGTGGCGTGCGGCAGAAGCGAGGGGGGCCGCGCCGCTCAAGCGTGAACCTCTCATGGGCGGTCCTGCTCATCGGTAAGGCGCAGGTGCTCCCCCTCGTGCCCCCCCTCGTGCCCCCCCTCGTGCCCCCCCTCGTGCCTCGTCGGCCACTCATGGCCGTTCCGAAGCAAGGGAGCGGGTCGTTCTTCGCGGACGCGGCGCCGGACGTCTGGTCACGTCGGGCTCGGGCCGGCCCCCACGTGTCGTCGTGCAGACTGACTTGTCACTTTTACCGGAGACGGGCTGCTGCGGCCTCTCGAGACACGCCTCCTCCTCGAGGTGGTGGGTGTTCGCGGCCGGCCGGGCACCGAGGAGGGCAAAGATGCGGCCGACGAGAATGAGGGAAGGGTAGGGCACCGCCCCTTTGGTACCGCGCTTCAAGGCAGGCAATCGCATGGCGACGGGTTTATGCATCAGACTCCAGCTCTGCCGCGAGAGCGGGTGCAAGACGAGGCGCAGGCGCTAATGATACGGTGCTTCGGAAACAGAAGGGCTCGGAGTGGCTGCAAAACCTGACGTATCACATGGGGCTGTCAATGTGAGGCTTTCCGGCCCTCGTCAGCATTTTGGGCGAACCGCGGAGAGGTCAAGGCCGGTACGACGAGAATACATCGGGATGTGGCCTTTTCGCAGCGCATGCGTCGTCAGGTGAGCTCGTCGCCTACAGATTGAGACTCGAAGGGCTGCGGCGCCGTGTCAGCGGACGAGCCCGTCATCCGACGACGCGGAGAGTTACGGTGCCCAAGTTGATGTCGGACGAAGAGGGAGGAGGTGAATCCAATGCATCTCACCCACCAACAGCGCTGTGAGTTACATGGCGTACAGCGGTGACGTGCGTACGAACACAGGGCCTCCACCCTCTGCAACCCCCGACGGAAGAGGACCTGCCACGTCAACCTGGTCATCCGAAGGCGTCGGTCGTTGGACAAGGCCAAGGTCATGGTCAAGGTCGTCAGAGGTCATCAAGGTCCCGGGGCCAGGTGCTGCCTGGACCGCCTGGCTCACTTTCCGCAGGGCGCATCGTCACCAGGCCGCCGAAACCGACAACATTGCCCTCTTCTCCATTCTGTTTCACCGTGACGGTCCCGGGACTGCATCCGCCGCCGCCGCCTCTGGAGAAACGTGGTGTCGAGAAGCGCGCGAGCCCTTTTCCCCTTTTGCACGCAACCAACATGATGCCCTTCCCCTGAGGAGGAGCAGAGGAGGCAGCACCCAGAAGGCGCAATACACATCACGAAGGATGCCTCGGACGCCAGGACGGCGCATTGAATCAATCTCGCACACGGCGGGGGAAGTGGGCATCAGGCCATTACTCGCATATCTACACAGTCACGTTTCCCAAGATTAATCTTCTTCCTTTCCAACTTCGCCGCCAGAAGGAATCGAGAAGACCCATTGAGAGGGCGAGGCAAGGGGGCCGAGCAGGGAAGCCGGGGGGCCACGAAGGATGCGAATCGAGGCCAACCAACTGTCGGTCCTTCTTTTCTCTTTTCTTCTTTTTTTTCGCCGAATTTCCTTTTTATTTTTATGATTTTGTTTGATGCCAGTTGAGTGAAACCGGCTGCGGATTTCGGTTCCGGGAGCTTGGTCAGTGGATGCGGGGGTGGACCATGGAAGAGGGATGAAAGCTGTTGATGAATAGGTAGAGGAGGAGGAGGAGCAGCAGCGAAGGAATGGTGGCGATGCCGGGATATCCTCTTCTCATTTTCCCATTTATTCTTGGGGCAATGTGGGTGTCGTGTGTGTGTGTTATAGTCGACGGGCTCTGATATCGTCAAATCGTCGATTTGGGCCGCAGACGGGGATATCCCAGCCTCGCGGGGGGTGGCCGAGTTGGAAACGGAGTCGACCGCCGCTGCGACTGGCTGGATTCTGTGCCGGGGGACGCGGAGCGTCATCGGAGGCTCAAGCCGGGTGGAGGACAATGGGCAACGGAGAGGAGAGAAGCAAGGATGCGAGAGGAGACGAGAGAAAGAGCCATCTGAGACGACAAGCCAGCAAACACTCGCTCCACCGCACGAGGGGGGAATCGACAAGGGGGCGACTTCTGCGGGAGATGGAAGGGGTTTTTGACGGTCCAGGCTGACCACGATGATTTCTCTAGCTGCCATGATCTTTCTTTTCCTCGCCCGCCCGGAACGTGGGAGACGCTTCCCGCGCGCGGAAGGACAACCGTTGAGGCCCTCGTCGCCGCCGCTTTTCCCATACGACGCTCCGAGCTTTAGAGTTGCTTCGACTAAGGTGCCGGTAAGGAGAAGGATAGAACGCCCTGCCACCAAGGGGGCGTGCGGGAACACTCAAAGTGAAGAGCAGCCACCGACCGTCTCTCCCATCCCCATCCCTCTCAAAGGCCTTCTGTCGGTTCTTCCTTCTGTCCTGCTCTTTGGGGCCCGAGCACCAAATCAATCTCAAATCTCAATCTCATCAACAAGGAGGCAGGAGACTTCCTCTCGAACAACTCACGGACCCTTCCCTCGTCCCAGCGGCTTCCTGCGCCTGAGCCGATCCCCGGGGGCGAAACCTCACCAATGCCGTGTGCACGGAGTACGGTCTGTTGTTTGCTTTTTTTTTTTTTTTTGTCTCGGGCACGAATATGAGTGAAATCATGGGTTCATCTCAGGGGGGGAAGGGAGCGAGCGAGCGAGTGTGGCTCGGAACTAACAAGTCACAACCCAAGCCGCGGCAGCTGCTGCTTGCACCATGTGGATTCGGGGAATCAAAGTGATGCTCTGGCTACGTATTTTGCTTCTTTGGGGTACGGCACGCGACTCGGACTCGCAAGCATAGGTAGGTAACCAACAGACGGGTTTCCTTGTCTGGCAATTCTGCCTCGTCCGGAGACGGTTATTCGGGCCTTTCAGTGTTGTTCGTGTTTCGTGAGGAGGGCTTTGGGGCGAATTGGCACGAGGAAACTGAACTTGCCCTGCTTCTCTTACACGACGGCTAGGGGCTTCGTCCATGGCCAAATGCTCACGACGTCTCTTTTTTTTTCTTCCTCTTTTTTTTCTTTCCTTTTCTTTCCCTTCTGGTCGTGTTTGCATATCTGTGGTGCTACGTGCTCTCCGGCAGTAACAGGAAAAGGCCGCCATCCCCCTTTCTCTGCATATGCGTCTCGGCGGGAACAATTCCACAGCTGGATTAATCAATACCGATCAAAGTGCAACTCTCCTCGGATCCCCATAAGCGTACAGACACAAGGCTTGGCAAGGGGGCGTGGCCTTTTTTTTTTTTTTAATTTATATATATAGTTGTATATATATATATATATTTCTTTTTGCCGTTGTCCCACTGATGGGGGAAGCTGCACTTTGTTTCGCAAGGGAATGGCTGTCATGGGGGAACCCAACGGAAACAACCTGCCAGCTGCAAGCAATAGGGAGGATGCAAGCAGGACCCCTCCTCGGAAGTCGAAGGTTCCAAGTTGTTTTGAACTGTTTTCACCCATTGCCATTGCCGTCCATGAGGTGGTCAAGTGAAAAAAGTCCTCTCCACGCAAGGGCGTTCCTGGCGGCCTGAGGCAGCTACCCCTCCACCAACCCCCACCCCCTCAACAAATAATCCACTCCCAAACAGAGTCACGGCCGATCTAGGGCACTCCCAGCTTTCATTCTTCACATCACCACAGCGTCGACCTTTCCCCCCCTTCACCACCGAGCCGTTGGCCTGAGAAGCGCACCGAAACCACGCTCTCTGCCACCTCCGTGGCCGTGTGCGCCAGCGCCCGCCGAGCCGCTGCTGTCCGACTGTCCACGTCGATTTGCCGCGGCTCCGACGCCGGACCGCTGTCTCGTCGGCCGACGCCACAACCTCGTCGACAACGCCCGAAGGCTCTCCTCCACGCGAGACGTTGCTCGGCAGGCTGTGGCAGGCATTGGCCAGCGACGGGGTTACGCCGCTACGACGAACCCCAACCCGCCCCTGGATAAGAATAATAATGCCTCCAACAACGTCCCGTCTCGCGTTGCCTTGATCGACCTCCTTAATAAGCACCCCTTAATGGACCTGTGCCATGTGTCTTCGTGAGAGCTCAATGGCCAAGAACTCGAGGGATATACTAAGCACAAGATTCTTTACGAAAACTTGTCGCCCGAGGATGTGACTCAGCTGGATCAGGACGGCAAGGTTGAATGCTGGGTTATGGCTCTCCAACGGTGTTTGCAAGCCCTACATTGAAGCCCTCAATCAAGTCCAGAAGGGTAGCCGTCGGAGCCTCATCATTGATCTCTCTCCCGACAATCGATTTGATGACTCATGCGTATTCTCTCCTCGAGCTCACCAAGCGCTCCGAGATCTGCTAGCCTACCCGAATCTCCAACCCTGGGTGCTATGCTACTGCTGCTCCGCTCAGCATTGCTCCTATACTTGACAACCTTGGAGGCCTGTCTTTGCGTGTCGGGATACTCTGGTGCTAGTACTATGCCATCTCCCAAGAGCGACATCAACGTCCTAAGGGACAACCTCATCCCATACAGTCTGACAGGCCACATCCACGAAAAGGAGATCAGTCATCACCTTGGTACTTCTGTTGGCTTTATGCCACACGTGGCTTCCTGGTTCCGTGGCATTCACCTGACCATCTCCATCCCCCTCAATAAGACAATGACCTCACGCAACATCCACCAAATCTAACAGGATCGCTATGCTGGCGAGAAGCTTGTCAAGGTCGTGGGCGAAGCAGCTCTGGTGAAATCAATTAAGACGCTGCATGGATATGAGCTCGGAGGATTTGCCGTTGACAGCACCGGCAAGCGTGTGGTTGTGTAAGTCATCCACGACCTCTGAAGGGATCACTCATGCTAATTATATAAAGCTGCGCCACGATAAATAATCTCAACAAGGGAGCCAGCACTTAGTGTCTACGTAAGTGTCTCCCCTTGATTAAGATGTTGATTGGGTTGCTGATATTTCACTAGAGAATATGAATCTCGCGCTTAGTTACGCGGAGTATGAGGGCATTCCCACTATGTAAAGGCGTTGGCGGGACTAGATGGTTGGTTCTCGACGAGAGTTGGCTCGGAAAATTGAAACGTCGAGATTGGTATTTTTACAATTGACTGTTTCATCCTTAATTTTTTTTTTTTTTTTACCCCATTGCTATTGTTGGCTTTTTCCTCGCCGCAGTCATGACTTACACGCCCCCCGATTTGCCGGGCCTCATGAAAAGGAGGGAATCCTTTTTTTCTCTAACGTCCCGTCCGCCCCCCCTTTTTTTTCTTTCTTTTTTGTTTCCGAGGAGGGACTTTTGGGACTTATTTTCTTGTCTCTTTGCCGTAAGTGAGTGCGTCATCTGGGCATGCGACATGCAGCATCCCCCATCCCGTGTTTCGTCCTCGGGGCGTGAGAGTTGTCAGGGAACAACAAAGGGTAGGCTGGGGGCGGCTTTGTATGTATGTCTGAGACGCCTCAACGAGGCAAACCACACAAAAAAGCGTCATGTGAGCCAGCGGTGAATGTAGTGGACAAGAAAGAGATGATAAAACCGGCGGTCTCCGTTCGTGGACGAGCAATTCGGCACGCCGGCGTCCGAGACATTTCGTGTCTCTCCGCCCTTCCTTCCTTCCTCTCTCTCACTCTCACGCACACCCCCAGGACCTCGCCGCTGTTCGTTTCTCGACTCACCGAGACCGGGCTGGCCGATGGGGAAATCTGTTGGGCGGGTGCCAAGGGGAGAGGGAGAGGGAGAGGGAGAGGGGGGGGGGTGTCTTGCATTCTTCCTGTGCGACGGGTCGGAATGGCCGACTCGGGGCCGTTGTGTGTTTGTTTGCCTTGCCTTGCCTTGCTTTGGCTCTCCCTGTCTGGCCGTGTCTTGTTTGTTTTGAGGGAGGGGGGGGGGGTATGTATTTGTGGCATGCGTTGGTTGTCTGTGTGTTTTGGATGCTTAGTTTTTTGCCTTCCTACGAGGTGAGGTTCGGTGACGTGAGAATGGGAATGTCATGTCATGGTTTGTTTCCCTTGAGAGTTAGAGCGGTTGAGGTTGGTTCTATAGTAGGATAAGTAAAGGGGGGGGGGGGGGGGAGGGGGGGGGGCNNCGGGGGAAGGAGGGTGGGAAATGAGATTTGGGGGGAGATGTAGGGAGGGGAAAGTTTGAGTCTTGTTTCGAGGGAACAAAAGCTCCCTTTTTCCCTAGGACAGGTCTTGGAAGAGTTGTCCCCGTCAATTGCCAAGCCACTCGCATTTCACTACAGTCTTAGCCTAGTCGTTTGTTGATTTCCCTGCATCGATTCCTGTCTCTCCCTTGGGCGGCGCTCTGTTGGGTCATGCGTTGAACGATTTGTGTTGCTTGAATTTCCCCTTTTTGTCACGGTCACGAGGCCGGACAGAGTTTGTTTTCCCGCAGAGCACTGTCTCACTAGTATTTTGTATTGAAGCGAAATTGCCCTCCCTGGTTCTCGTATACGTTGAGTCTGCCGGCTGTGGGGTTGGGTTGGTGGTTTGGTGTTTTGAGAGTCTTGTCGTCGGAGTGTTCTTGACTGGTCTAGGGTAAGCTCGTTGGACTAGGAACAAAACACTCGTCGCAATTATCCGGGGTCCTTTTCAAAGCTTGAGGGCATCCGATGAAGCCATTCTCGCTTTGTGTTTGTGTGTTGGGCTCTTCGATGATGGCTACTGCTTGGTGAGGTGCCGTGAGCGAGGCGAAACCTCATGCTCGAATCTTGAACTTCATTCACTCGTGAAGAAGTTTGACAACTAAACGAAAACGGATATAGATTCTTGTTCATCATCATCATCTATCCAAACTAGTACCCCCCGACTGTATTCAAGCTTCATATGCGAGTGCCCACGCTCAAGTCCATGGCCGGCCTCGATTGTCACCCGACTATGGGTGCTGGCCTGGTCTGTATCTCCCGAATCGTTTCTCTCGTCCGGGGATTCGCCTCGAAGCTGGCCTCGATCAGGTCGACGACCTCGCTGGAAGTGAAGTGGACGCTGAGCTCGCTCTCGAACCACAAGTACCGAACCTCGTTGAGGTTGCTCTGGAGGACCTCGCTCAGGTACTTGAGACGCAGCCAGCTGGGGGCGAACTGTGCCGTCATCGGGTGGCGCCCCCCGCCGCTCGAAGGGAAGAGATCGTCGAGCTCGGTGGCCTTGGCGATGAAGCCGGCAATGTTGTATGCCTCATCCTGGCCGATGGAGGGCATCTCGAGGACATCCGTAATCATCTTCGTTGCGAGTGCATCGGCCAGAGAGCCAATGGCCTGCTGCCAAACCGAGCCGGCGAGGATGGGCTCCCAGGTAGCTGCCATGGTACGAATGCGTGCCGTGCCCGATTCTATACACATCTCGGTCTCGTCCTGCTGCATCAAGCTTTGCGCGCCGCCGAGGAGGTCTCGCAGAATTGTCTTTTGAATGTTCACCTCGCCGGCGTAGCTGCGATTTGCAAAGCTTTGGAGGCTCTTGATGTCGTTATCGAGACGAAGCATGTTTCGAGCTCGTTGACTGAGGTCTTCTCGTTGTTTCCAGTTGGCTGAAAACTCCGAAAGCTTCTCAGCAAGATACTTGGTATCGTTGTAGAGAAACCTATCTGTATGTTAATAAAGTGCTCCACCCGCCGTTCCCTGTGACTTACATATTGCCCCCATCAGCAAGTGAATAGTAATATGGCGAGATTCCTCTGAACAGAGCAAGGGCAAAGGTGGGTAAACTGAAGAGGCCTGGCGCAGTAGTCGCGACATGTGAATAGTCACCATCCTTGGTGAGCTTCGCGGCATCTTCCAGAATGGCATAAATGAGCTCCAGAACTGGCTCCGGCATCGAAGATATGCTGTAAGTCTCCCGAAGTATCAGTTCTCTGGTTTCTTCCTGGGCTCTGGCGGGCGTGGGCTTTGGAACAGGTCCTGGCGCCGGTTCCTGTGTTGCATCCTCATCACCCCATCCCCAAGCTGCGGCGCTGTCATCGTCATCGCCATCGTTCTGACCACCCTCCTTCTTTTGCCCGGATCCATCTTCCATGGCGTCGTCATCCCAGCCCCAAGCGTCCGCTCCATCATCCTCGTCGGCCTTGAAACCGGCTGACACGGGAGCTTGTGACTCGATGTTTGGTTCATCCTTGGCTTGATTGTTCTCTTCATCCCAAGCACCGCCCCAGGCATCGCCCCAGTCGTTATCGTCCACCGCTGCTGCGGCCTTGGTACTCTTGCTGAGCTCTTTGCCCTCAGAAATGGACACCATCTGTTTCTCAACTTTCTCGACTTGTCTTGAAGTGCCGATTCCGCTCAACAGTCTGGACCGAACCGCAGCCAAACTCGTTTCCCGGCATTTATCCAGCCAGATTGATGGCGCATTATCCACCCAGTGTCTCAGCTCGTCAAAACCAGCATATCCATTCTTGCCCAAGGTGTCGCAAAATTGTCGTGCTCGTTCAATCGTGGCTTGAAACTGGTCCATATCTTTTAATGAAGCTGGGACTGCAGAGTCTAGGCATTGCTTGACCAGCCTTGGTATGATGTCGGCCATCATGTACTGACCCAGTGATGGGAGGAGGTCAGAGGGGAGGCGCTTATTGAGGAAGACGATGACGGTTTCGAGGTCAGCGAGAAGAGCCTCTACAGATTGATCAGCCTGTCCCAAGAGTTGCAAAGCCTCGCCTTGCACCTGCACACTAAGCAGAGAGGTGCTTTTCAGATCCATTCGGGGCGATACAACTGCGGCGTCCACGTTGCGCCAAAGCTGCTCCATTCGCTCCTCCACCTCCTTGTAGGCCTTTAAACCCACGACGGCGTCGGAAAGACTCATTTGTTCGTCTAAAAGTGTCAGTTTGACCACGACTGCGTAACATGAATGACCCTACCCTTGATACTATCGCAGATGACAATCTTTCGGGAGTCAATGTCTGTATGAACCAGGGCCTTCCACACATGGTCAAATACTTCGTGGACAGCAGATTTTAACTCGAAGCTTCGAATGTCCAGTAACCTCATGACCCTGCACGTTTTACTGACGCCGACTTGATCCTGAGCAGCCCAAGACTCTTTCGCATGGTCAGCCACGGTGAGTGAGGTGTTGGTAGAGCGGGATACAACATACGTTCCAAAAGATGTAGCGAGTCGATGATGCGACGCTCATTCTTGGCAGCTTCGACTTGGTTGAGAAGGTGTGTGACATTTTGCACCCGCCGCAGAACGCCGTGAAGTTGTTGACTGTATTGGACCTCCCGATTGAGGAACTCAATCTTTTGCTCAGCCTCCTCCACGGCCTCGCCCGAGCCCACTGGAGCTTCCGAAAGCTGAGTCACTTCGTTTTGAATAGCCTTTAGACGGGCAATGTCGGCTTGTAAAGCTTTGTGTGTTCGTGCCCAGGTGCTAACGTCCTCGTTCGTCTCTTGTTCAACCGTATGGAGCTTCGCCTGTCAAGTTGTGAGTATTATGGATGGCTTCAACATGTCGTAAAGGGCTCATATACTTTTAACTCCTGCTTCTCCTTGTCTAGGGCATTGATGGCGGGTTGTAAATCGGTTTCAGAGACTGGCGGAAAGACGGATACGTCGTCGGGAAAGCGATTGTCCACGCAGAATGCAACGAGGGCCTCGCTGAGCTGGCGAGGATGAGGGTCGGTAGTCGCAGCCATGGTGCGGGGGGATTGACGACGCAAATGCGTACGATTATGTTCGGTCCAAGAGAGGGGAAGATATGAGCCGGAAAAGAAGAGAGGCTACAGGAGACGCTGGAGTTGGACGGACGTCGTCACGGAGAGGGATCGGGTTGGTCGCAATAGCATCGTCTGTTTCTGGAGGATGTCGGTTATCTATTGTCGCTTGGGAAGTCCGGAAAGGATCCGGTATCGACACGGTCGGATGTGTTTGTCTCGCGATGCTCCGATTGCATCAACTATTGCCGGTATCGTGTCGAAGGCGTTGGTGGAGCATTGAAGCTGTCAACTTCCAAATCCCACTTGGAGCTTGGAGCTTGGAGAAGCAGGTACGTAACTTGTGGCTTGCACCGGCACGAGCCACACGGCACTGAGGTAGCCACAGCTCAAGATCCACCACCTTTAGAGGCAAAGTTGGCAAACAAAGAAAAGTGGCGGCAAGCTGCAGAGCCAGTTGTCAACTCGGGCAGGCAGGCAGACGGATTCAGACGGCTGAGAGCAGCTGAGCAGGCCAATCGGAGCACAGTGCACCACGCGTTTTCGCATTGTTCCGGAGCGGCAGTGATTGTTCCCAACTCCATTACGAGTGCTTCTGCCGGCGGCGGATCGCGGACGAGAAGACTGCAGGGAAGGAGCGACGCAGCGCGGGCGAGAGCATTATCTTTGTTTATTAGTTTGCTTATAAACTAGCAGGAAGTCACTGACACACAGCTGCCCTCTCCAAATCCTTCACTTTTCACCTTTTCCTCCTTCTCAGTACCTACCTACGTCTGGAGAAGTCCTGACCTCTGCTCCATGCGCTGCGACCCATCGCCAACTAGAACCCAATCATCGGCCACGGTTCGTGTAGCTCCAAGTCGCTCACGCTGTTCGGGCGACTGCAGGTGACGGAGAAATACCACGCACACTCGAGCAGCCAACAGCTCCTCAGCTCTCGGTCGCATCCGTCTCGTTTCGTCTCGTCTCTCCGTGGCCGTCATTGTCTCACCTGCTCCGCGTTGTGCCTGCGCCTGCGCCTGCACCTACCCTTGGCGGATAGCGGGGTATTCATCCGCATTGATTGGGTCGCCGGCCACTTTTGCACTTCTCACGCCTTACAAGCCCGGAAAATAGGTGAGTGAGGCTTCCCAATTCTGTTGCTGACTGCTGCCTGGATGCCGGACAGAGAGTTCTGCCTTGCTTTCTTGTCACTGGTCTTTTGCTCCTTGTTCGCTGTCATGGCCCCGGCCGATTCGGTGTTCCCTGCCTGCATTTCTGGTGTCACGTCTGGTTGAGAGAATATCTCGATACATTTTCCATTTTACCCCGCCTTCGGCATCCTCCATGCTCTGCGTTGTGTGCATTCTGCATTCATGCCTGCATATCCTGTCTCGGTTTCTCACTGCTCCCTCTTGCTTCCTCTCCTTTCTCATCCTGCAGAGCCCAATTTCATCCATCAAACTACCAAACCCCGCCATGGATTCACCATCATATAAAATCCTTCGCAATGGCCTGGCAGCGATAGTTGCCCTGCTAGCCATACTCGCCTATCTTGTCACCACGAGAGAAGGCATCGGCATACATTCTCTGTCGGATTATGCCTTTGAGTTAGTTGCTGTCTTCTTACCCACCTTGTGCAAGTCACGCGGGCGAACCCCCTGTTTGCTCTCTATCAAGGACCATCTTATCTGGTTCTTTCATGATTCATGCTATGGCCGAGCTATATAAACGCCCGTTTTTCTCTTCCTCGATGCCCCTCCAATTACACTCTCCAAACCATTTATATCTCTGGCATCCCGAGCGAACTTTGATGGCCTGAGATACTCATCTAACGCACTACCTAGATCTCTTTGGAATACCCTCAACTTCAGGGGATCCATCATGTCTTCGCAAAAGAGGAAATCTGGCTTCCGCCTGATCCAAAGCTTCAAGACCGACTATGCCTTTTGCAACATTTCTCAGTATGTCTCTGAACGTAGTGGCATGCAGGTCGTCGTTGCCGACCGGAAGGGCCCCAAGATCAATGGATACTTCACCCTCGCTACCGAGATCCTTGACGATTCGGGTGCTCCTCACACCCTTGAGCACCTGATCTTCATGGGCTCCAAGAGCTACCAATACAAGGGACTTCTCGATAAACTCTCTTCCCGAGCCTATTCAAACACCAACGCTTGGACGGCCACGGATCATACCGCATACACCCTCGAAACTGCTGGCTGGGAAGGCTTCGCTCAGATCCTTCCCGTCTACCTCGAGCACTTGATTGTGCCCACCATCACCGACGAGAGTGTTGTGACCGAGGTCTGGCACATTGACGGAGAAGGCAACGATGCCGGTGTTGTCTACTCTGAGATGCAGGCTATCCAATTCCAAAGCACCGAAATCATGGACCTCCAGGCCCGTCGCCTGCTCTACCCAGAAAATGTCGGCTTCCGCTATGAGACTGGAGGTCAAATGGACGCGCTCCGTGTCCTTACCCCCGAGCGCATTCGACAGTTTCACCGAGACATGTACCAGCCCCGCAACCTGTGCCTCGTCATCGTTGGCGAGACCGACATTGATAATCTGCTTCAGATTCTTGACGACTTTGAAGAGTCCATCAAGGATGATATCCCTTCGCCTGACACGCCCTTCAAGCGGTGAGCTCTCCCGGCACTCTTTCTTTTATTAGCAAAGCTAAGCTGACCTGGCCCTAGACCGTGGATTGATTCTGCGCAACCTCCCGCCCTCAAGGAGTCGCAACTTGTCACTGCCCAGTTTCCCGAGGAAGATGAGACTGTTGGCGAAATTCTCGTTAGCTTCTTCGGCCCCAATTGCATTGACACGTTGGCAACCTCTGCGCTCAATATCCTTCTCACATACCTTTGCGGCTCTTCGGTCTCCGTTCTCGAAAACGTCATGGTTGAACGAGAGGAGTTGGCGAGCTCCGTCAGCTACTGGTGGGACTCTCGCCCCAACTCCATTATCTGGCTGCAGCCTACAGGAGTTGCTACCGAGAAACTCGAGTTCGTCGAGAAGCGTCTATTCGAACTCTTGAAAGAAGTGGCATCAAAGCCTCTCGACATGGACTACATGAGGGAGTGCATTCAGCGAGAGAGACGCCAGATCAAATATCATGCCGAGTCTTCAGAGTCGTTCTTCGCCACCAACATCATCTCGGACTATCTGTTTGGAAAGCGGGATGGTTCAACTCTCAAAGAGATGGAGGCTCTCAACGAGTACGATGCCTTGGAGCAGTGGCCAGACCAGGATTGGCGGGACTTCTTGAGCAAGTGGATTGCCGATGCTCCTCACATCTCGGTTCTTGGAAAGCCCTCTCTCGAGTTGGCTAACAAGTTGAAGAAGGACGAGGAGGCGCGTATCGCCAAGCGGAAGGAAGAGCTTGGCCCTGATGGCCTTGCAAAGCTCGGCAAGCGCCTCGAAGAAGCCAAGAAGAAGAACGACAAGCCTATTCCCGCGTCCCTCATCGACAGTTGGCCTGTTCTCGGTACCGATTCCATCCACTTCATCGAGTCCGACACGGCCCGTACCGGACGTGCCCGAGCCGTCGGTTTAGGTCTCGGAGCTGCTCAAAAGCTCATTGACGCTTCTCCTGCAGGCGACTTGCCCTTGTTCATTCAGTTCGAGGACGTGCCGACCAACTTCGTGCACCTCACAATCCACATTGGCACAGCTCAGGTTCCCAACGAACTCAAGCCACTGATGCACATCTTCAGCGACAACTTCTTCAACACCCACATTATGCGCGATGGAGAAAAGGTCGGCTTCGAGAAAGTCGTCATGGAGCTTGAGCGTGACACAATCAGCTACTCCCTCAGCTCTGCTCGGTCTTTGGGTGACGCAGACGGCATGATGATCCAGTTTCAAGTTGAACCTGAGAAGTACGGTGCCGCCGTCAACTGGGTCCGAACTATGATGTTTGACTCCATTTACGACCCCCAGCGCCTCAAGGCTGCTGTCAACAAGGCCCTGGCCGATATCCCTGAGGGGAAACGTGATGGCCGCGACATGTCTACCGAGGTCGATGTGGCCCTCCACGTGGATAAGTCGACTCTTGTCGCCTCTAAGCGTATCCTTGTTCGAGCCGTCTATCTCAAGCGTCTCAAGAAGCTTTTGGAGAAGGAGCCCGAAAAGGTGGTCGGCTGGTTCAACAAAGTTCGCGAGTCTCTCTTCACCTTCCAGAACATGCGCTTCCTCGTCACAGCAAAACTTGACAGCCTCCCCGACCCTGTCACCACCTGGGACTCTCTTGCCAAGTCCCTCACGGCTCAGGAGAAGATGGTTGATATCCCAAAGCCTGCTAGCCTCCTCAACGAAGAAGGACGCAACCCCGGGTCTGTAGGTGCTGTCATCGTCCCCATGACCACACTCGACAGTTCCTTTTCCGTCTCCTCCGCCCGGGGACTGGAAGACTTCTCCGACCCACGCCTCGCTGCGCTCATGGTTGCTATTGGCTACCTTGAGGCCCCCGAGGGGCCTCTATGGAACGCTGTTCGGGGTGCTGGATACGCCTACGGCACCTTCTTCACTCGAGACATCGCCTCTGGCATTCTCTCGTACCGCGTGTACCGGTCCCCCGACGCCTTCAAGGCCATCGCCGCATCCCGGGATACCATCCGTAAGGTCGCCGACGGAGAGGTCGAGATTGACCGATCCCTTCTGGAAGGCGCAATCAGCCAGATCGTCGTCATGTTCGCGGATGAGCAGTCGACGATGCCCAGCGCCGCGCAACAGAACTTCATCCTGGGTGTGGTTCGGGGCCTCCCCAAGGACTGGGGCAAGGAGGTTCTGCGTCGTGTACGCGTTGTGACCGAAGATGAGATCCGGACTGCTTTGCGTGAGATGGTCATGCCCTGCTTTGAGCCTGGCAAGAGCAATATAGTTGTTACTTGCGCGACTCTGATGAAAGAGGTACGTAATGAAGGAGAAACTGCACGAGGACGTAACGACTAACTGATTACAGGGTATGGAAACGGCCTTCAAGGGCATGGGCTACAAGGTCCAGACGCGCGAGCTCAGCTATTTCCATGACGACTACGGCCTGAAGGCCGACGGCGAAGAGGAAGAGGAAGATTCTGAGGAGGACGGCTCTGAGGGATCTTACGATTCCGAGGAGGAGTCGGAGGAGGAGTAGCGGCGTCTTGGTCTACAACATTCCGTCCTCTTGTATAGAAAATGGGCAAATGATCAGCTCCATAGACGCGGAGACCGGACAGGCATGCATCACTCGCACTTGATGATGCCACTGGGGCACTCGTTAGATGGGTTCGGTAGCAATGCCACTAAACGGCGTGCGTGAGCAAATCTCATTAAGACTTTCCCGAAATACCTGTACCATGCATGATCTAGAACCCTAGGCTAACCCTGGCCTGGTTCATCTAACTCCCCGCCTTTCTAGACCTTGAAAAACTCATCTGATGAGTATTGCGGTCGTTTTCTTGTTCTTCCTAACCAATCATCCTCTTTCTAGGCGTGAAGCGTTTTGGTGCTCTTCTTGTCCGTCTAAATAGAACAACCACCCTACAATTCGTCACGTCCGGTGACCTTTGCGACGCCCTCCTTGTCCGCCTCGACAGCAGACTTGTCGGGAACGCCCTCGGTGACGCCCTCGGAGCCCTTCCAGCCGAGAGCCTTGAGGCGCTCGGTGAGATGGGGGTGGGAGTAGTGGAAGCTGGCGTACATCCAGTCGGCGTCCATGGTGCTGAGGTTCTGGATCTGGAGTTTGAGGAGGGAGCGGGCGAGCTGCTCGGGATAGCCGAGGCCCTTCGCGAAGGCGTCGGCCTGGAACTCGAACTTGCGGGTGAGGACGTTCATGAGGAACTTAATGACGACGTCGGTGGGGGAGAGGGCATCGGAGAAGAGGATGAAGCCGATGATGATGGGGTGTTCCTTGAAGAAGCCAAAGGCATTGTACAGAGAAGTGTTGTTGATGAAGACGGAGAACAGAGTGAAGATGTACAGCAGGTGAGCCTGTAAACACGGTCAACGTCGCATTCGAAGCATCCAAGCTTGGAGAGCTCGACACATACCTGAGAAATGCCAAAGAGACTGGTCGTGTGACCAAGCTTCCAGTGGCCCAACTCGTGGGCTAGAACGGCGACAACCTCCTCGGTCTCGCTCTTCTCGATGAGGGTGTCGTAGATGACAATGTGCTTCTTCCAGGGGAGACCGAAGAAATAGGCGTTGGAATGGGCGCTGCGCTTGCTTCCATCAATGACGTAGAGCTCGTGCAGGGGGAACTTGAGGCTGGCGGCGAGGGCTTCGACGCCCGTCTTGAGCTCGCCGTCCTCGAGGGGGGAGAGTTTGTTGAACAAGGGCAGGATGGCAATGGGGTAGATGGTAATCATGAAGACCTGAAGCCCGGCGGCGAAAGCCCAAAGGTAGAAGAAGAACTGGTTGCCCGTCTTCTGGATGATCTTGAGGAAACCGGCGAGGATGGGAGGCGCGAGGACAAAGGTCAAGAGCTGGGACTTGATCATGTCGGTGACGAAGAGCTTGGGGGTTTGCTTGTTGAAGCCGAACTTTTCTTCGAGCACGAAGGTGTTGTAGACGGACGACGGGAGCGACAGGACCTGGTTGAGGATCATAAAGGTCAGGACGAAGACAATCGAGTGGCTGATTTCGCCGGTAAATCGTTCGGGGGCGAAGCGGAGCAGGACGTGGCCGGTCCAGGACCAGAGCTTGGGCAGGACGTCGAAGTGGATGAAGGCGAGGTTCTGCACCTGGCTCCAGAGGCCGTCGACGACGCCGAACTGGGCCTTTGCGCGGCCGTAGGCCTGGGACTTGTCGAAGACGTCCTGGGACACCTCCTTGGACAGGACGGCTGGGGGCTTGGGCTTCTGCAGGACGCCGTACTGGCGGAAGGTGAGGAACGACTCGAAGAGGTACTGGCCGACGGAGAAGCCCATGATGAGGCGCTTCCACGGGAAGAGCGGGCGGTCGAGGAAGCGCGCGAGGCGCTGTTGGAGCGCGTGGTGGTTAGCGATTGAACGCGCGATTGACTGGGACGGGCAATGGCGAATGCGACGGGCGCTGCGGTGCAACGGGGGGGAAACCGTACCTGGAGAAAGTCCATGTTTGCGCGTGCTTTTTTTGGCCGATGGACGCCGTTTCGACTTTTGTGGTGATGGGAATTCCGACCTTTGGGTTGAAAGGAGAGAAGCTCGATCGGGACGGAGAGCTGTGGTGGAGGTGGGATGTAAGATCATAGGTGGCCCTAAGATTATGCGCCCGTCTGCGTTATTCCGCGTCACCTCGTCGAAAGGGCTTTGGGAATTGGGAATTGGTCCGAAATACTGACGCACACTTGTTCCCTTTGCAGATGATCTGTGTTATTCCCGTGTCAGTTCAACGGCAAAGCAGAGAAATGCACCCCCAAGCAACAGCCGTCCCCTGGTTCAAGACAACTCGTACCCTGCGACGAATCCGTGGCGCATGGATCATCCCCGAGTACCCCCCCAATGTCATGATGTTCCGATCTACCTCAGGCAACAAGAACCTGCCCTCTGCCGTACTGCCATCTCCGTTTCCCGCTCCTCACGTACCTGTACCAAGCTGTTCTGCTCCTACGAATTCGTCACCCAAGTTACTTGGGTACTTGTGCCTTGGCTGGGTGTCATCTGGGATAATTACACTGCAACCATGGGATGCACCCACGCGGGCCGAGTGAATCCTACCCAAATCCCCTCCCAACATCGATACATGGAAAGACGCATCTTTTCTCCCCGACCCATCTCACGAATACACCTACAAACACACCCAAATCAAACAATGCCGACAGCCACATCGAGGCTGGAGCATCTACTGCTACTCTTCAGTGGTACGTCTACACGCGATGCCTCAACGCCCCGCACAGGTGAGGAAGGGTTGGATGGCGACGATTTGACAGAGCATAAAGCTGCGACGCTATTCTTACATTCAACAGGACAAAACATGACCTCTCGCTAAAACAACCTCCCGCCTGAAAACTAGCTAGACAGCTGGACTACGGGACGAGGCTCCGTCATCACCGCCCGACCCATCCCCCTGCGTCAGGACATAGCCCATGATGTCTTCATAGAGCCGGTCGAAGTGCCCCCGCATCATGGTGGACGAGATCTGGCCGTGATGCCATGCATCATCCGCTCGTAACGCTTCGAGTTGGCGCCTCGTCCTTTCGACGCTCGCCATCTCCGCTGTCACTGCTGGCTCCGTCGGGGTGTTGCTCCCAAGGGCCTCCTAGTGTCCGTTGGTTGTCGCAGGTGCCGGCTGAGGTGGCCGTTCCGGACCATACGGCACCGGCGCGCCTTGATCGTTGGACGGCGGCTCTTCCTCCGTGTCGTCGTCGAACTCACTAAGCTCTCCGTCGTCCTCGCCTTCCTCCTCGGAATAGTCGCTCTCGTCACCCTCGCCGTTGTCTTGGCCGTCCGGGTAACTGTTTTCCACTACGTTTGCCATGCCTGGCGGTACTTTGCGGCCTTGCTGCTGCATCTGTTGGATGATGCTCATAAGCTTCTCCGTCTTCTTTTCCGCAGACTCCGTCTTCTTCTTCCACTGCTGCCGCTCCTCGGCCATGCGGATGATATTGCCCGACGTCGCCTCCTTCTGTCGCTTGAGTGCCTCGTTCTCCTTTTCCAGCCGCTTGCCCTTCTTCGACATGTCTTCCATCTCCTTGCGAAACGATAAGAACAGGTCGTTGCTGTTATTAAGAGTATCCTCCACCTGCTGTTGAATTAGTCAAGATGCCGTACCGGGGTTGCCGGGGAGCAACCCACCTGCTTGAACTTGTCAACATAAACGTTGAGCTGATTCCTCAACTCAGTTTCCGTCTTGGTGAACGCTTGGACTTGCGCTTGCAGGTGGCGTGCCTTGTTCGACTCGGCATCGGCGCTCTTCTTCTCTCGTTCGAACCGGGCCAAGTGGTATTGAACTTCGAGTTCCTTGGTTCGCATCATAGAGTGGAAATGTAGCTCTCGTAACTCGTACTGCTCGATGAAGGACTTGAATCGGACCCGAAACCTGGAGCAAGGGTTAGCCGGACATCGCTGTATCCGCAGTTGGCCGTGGATCCTCACAGTTCGTCAATTTCGTAGTCCACCACTTGCTTTCGAGGAGTGTCCTTTGCCTCTTGATACCCCTCGAGTTTTGCTAACAAGATGGCATACTTTTCGTCCCAGGCGGTGTTATTGCGCTTTTGCGTTGTCTGCAGTTCCTTGTTTTCGTTCTGCGCAGGCCTATTAGCACTGCGCGGATATGACACGCTTGCCCTTCTCGGGAAGCTCACCTTCATCTTGTTGTTGTCTCGTTGGAGTTCGCGACAGAGCTTCTCGAGCTTTTCCTTGAGCCCAACTGTCTTGCTAAGCTCCGTTCGACTAGTGTCTCGCTCTTTCTGTAGGTTGTCTCCGCGACGCTTGTTCTTCTGGTTCTCGCGTTCCAGACGTCGCATATCCGCCAATAGTTCGCTCGAGCGCTTCGTGAGATGGTCGATCTTCTGCATATTGTCCATCTTGGAAACCTGTTGAAGAAGGTCCCGGTTGGCCCGCTTGACTTCACGCTCTACAACGGCCACATATCAGCACGGGTTCCTTCTTTCCATCGTCGTTCGGGGAATTTGACTCGGTGTCACGAGGGGCGCAACGCACCAATCTCCAGCTCCTGGTCCTTCTCGCCGGCGGCATCTTGCTCGAGCTGGGAGATGCGGGCCTGGAGCAGGCGCGAGGCCTCGTTGCTGTCCATGGCCTTCTTTCCCTTGGCCTTTTTGCTCGCCGGCGGGGGGTGGGCATGGTCGTGGCCGTTAGCCAGAGGAGCGTCCAGCTGGCTTGCAGGCATCCTCGGTTAGGATGGTCGGGGAGGTTCCGAGGGGTCGTTGAGTGGTACGCGGACGTCACGAGGGCAGTCGTCGAGATCGGGTGTAGCAAAGTCGAGTCTGAAGGGTCAATGTCGTCGGTTGGCAGCGGGGAATGGTTGAGGGGAGACGCCACACTCTGGCCGATGTGGTGGTTAATTAGTCGCTGATGGTTAAGAGATGTTGAGTCTGGTCGGATAAACAGCCCCTCCCGGACTGAAGAAAGAGAAGTTAGTGAGATCGGGGAGAATTGTTGCGTCCCCACGGGCTTAGCAGTGGTGGCGGATGAGAAGGAAGCGTGGGCGTGACGGCTTGCAGGGCAGCGCAGGGTGGTGACTGCGCCTGCAAACAAGCGGGCGGTTTCGGGTCGGACCTACAGTTAGAGATGATGGCCAGAAGAGGGTTCGTGGGTGTCGAGGGCGAATGTGCAGCAAGAAGCAGGCGCGAAAGCCAGCTACTCTTGCGAATGGGCACGAGAGGAAGCGCTCATGAAGTCTGTCTCAAAACGCTTGGATGGGTTTTGCCATGGAGCCGTTGTGGTGATGCAGTGGACGGTAGGGCACTAGCACGAGTGGGCTGGAGTTAGGGTGGCGACGCGATAGTCAGCTACCGTGGGGCTGGAATGGCCAGGAATGCTGGCCATTGAAAGAGCCGCCAGACAGGACCAAACGTCAGTAGCCTTGCCTGACTAATCCGGCAGCCGCAACGGTGGGCGGGTGGGGGGGACCTGGGAGGCCCTTGCTCAGGGCTAAGCACGCTGTGGCCACTGAAAAAACACATCGTCGGCGCTGGGAGGTGACGTTGGCCGCTGCAACTGGTACCCTGGCCTCTCCGATCGGACGCTGTGCTTTTCGGATCTGATTGAGGACTTCCCGTCCTCAGGCAGACGCTCGGTGTCATTGTGCCGACCAGCTGCACCGAACCCGTCGGCATTGAAATCTTCAATTTTGCTCTCGCCACGACCATGATTCGAGACTTCAACAACGCTCCGTGACACCCCTTTGTTGCATCTCGCCCCATCTCTGTAATATTATTTGTTTAATGTACCACTAGATCTTTTTCTTCTCACTGTCCTACTCTTCTCCTTTTCCCCGACAGCACCAGCCATCTTCAGCATGCTCCGAAACGCAGCTGCCTCGGCGCGCAAAGCCGTCACGGAGTTGTCGCAGTTTCCCAAGCCCGGCGAAAAGCTTCATGGCTTTACTCTTGTGCGATCCAAGCATGTCCCAGAGCTCAAGCTTACGGCTCTCCATCTGCAACACGACAAGACAGGTGCCGACTACCTGCACATTGCTCGCGATGACAGTAACAATGTCTTCTCCATCGGCTTCAAGACGAACCCTCCCGACGACACCGGCGTCCCTCATATTCTCGAGCATACCACTCTCTGCGGTAGCGAAAAGTACGACTCGCCATTCCGAACCCAATACATGTGGTAAACAGGTTGCAATGGCTGACTCCGATGATCCAGGTACCCGATTCGCGACCCCTTCTTCAAGATGCTCCCTCGAACCCTCTCCAACTTCATGAATGCCTTCACGGCTTCCGATCATACCTTTTATCCATTCGCAACCACAAATGAACAGGACTTCAAGAACCTCATGTCCGTTTATCTTGATGCGACACTCCACCCACTCCTCAAGCAATCCGACTTTACGCAGGAGGGATGGCGCATCGGCCCAGAAAACCCCCTCGCCGAGGACGACGCCGGCAAGAAGCTGGTCTTCAAGGGGGTGGTCTACAACGAGATGAAGGGCCAAATGTCAGATGCTGGATACCTCTACTACATCCGCTTTCACGACCATATCTTCCCCGACATCAATAACTCTGGCGGCGACCCTCAGAAGATTACCGACCTGACATACGAACAGCTCAAGCAATTTCAGGCCGAACACTACCATCCCAGTAACGCCAAGATCTTTTCATATGGCGATATGCCTCTGTCCGACCATCTCCAGGCGGTAAATGCTCAGCTCCAGGCCTTTGATAAGATTCAGAGCGACAAGAAGATTCACGAGCCCATCACGCTGGCTGGACCCAAAGAAATCACTCTTTATGGCCCCCAGGATCCCTTGGTCGACCCTGATCGCCAGTTCAAGACGTCTGTTTCTTGGGTTACTGGCGACACCTCCGACGTCCTGGAATCTTTCTCCATTTCACTCCTCTCGACACTATTGATGGATGGGTACGGATCACCTCTTTACAGAGGCCTGATCGAGGCTGGCATGGGTGCCGACTGGAGCCCCAATGCTGGATATGACAGCTCGGCCAAGCGCGGTATCTTCTCAATTGGCTTGACCGGCGTCCAGGAATCCGATGTGCCCAAGTTGAAGGAGAGGATCCAGCAGATTCTGTGGGAGGCGCGTGAAAAAGGCTTCGACAAGACGAAAATCGATGGTTCTCTACATCAACTCGAGCTGGCTTTGAAACACAAGACTGCCAATTTTGGATTCTCCATGCTTAACCGTCTCAAGCCCAAGTGGTTCAACGGCACTGATCCCTTCGATTCACTAGCCTGGAACGACACGATTGAAGCTTTCCAAGCTAAGCTAGCTGAAGGAAACTACTTGGAGGGTTTGCTGGAGAAATATCTTCTCAACGATAACGCACTGACGTTTACCATGGCTCCTTCAGCTACATATGGCGAGGATCTTGTCAAGGAGGAACAAGAGCGCCTCTCTGGAAAAATCCAGGACGCCGTCAAGAAGGCGGGCGGCGAGGAGATTGCTCGCAAGCACTTTGAGCAGCAGGAGCAAGACCTTTTGGCCGAGCAAAACAAGACCAACACGGAGGATTTGAGCTGCCTGCCCACAGTCCACGTCAAAGACATCCCCAGGACGAAGGAGGCCGTGGTGGTCCGCGATGAGGCGGCCAATGGAACCAAGATCCAATGGCGGGAAGCTCCCACGAATGGTCTAACTTACTTCCGTGCCGTCAACACCTTGGAAAATCTCCCCGACGACCTACGTGAGCTGGTGCCTCTATTCACCGACAGCATCATGCGATTGGGCACCAAGGACATGAACATGGAACAGCTCGAAGATCTCATCAAGCTCAAGACTGGCGGTGTTTCGGTGGGATACCACTGCACCTCATCTCCCACGGACTTCCACCAAGCCAGCGAGGGCATGATCTTCACGGGCATGGCTCTGGATCGGAATGTGCCTGTCATGTTCGATATTATCCAGAAGCTAGTGTTGCAAACCGATTTCGATAGCCCGGAAGCGGCCCTTCGTATTCGACAACTGCTTCAGGCGTCTGCAGACGGCGTGGTCAATGACATTGCGTCTACTGGCCACCGCTACGCTATGGGGTACTCCGAGTCCGGGCTCACGCGCGCTGGTTGGTTGCGACAGCAGGTCTCTGGCTTGTCGCAGGTCAAGCTGGTCACGTCACTCGCCAGCCGGCCTGAGTCAGACAAGCTCGAGGACATCGTATCCAAGCTCAAGCAGATCCAGAGCTTTGCCCTCGCTGGCGGCAACTTCCGCACCGCCATCACCTGCGGGTCGGAGAGCGTCGCAGACAACGCGGCCTCTTTGCAAACCTTTATGGGCACTGCCTCTGGCAAACCTACAGGATTGGGGAACTCCGAGCCTCGGAAGTTCCCTCGTGACAGCAAGACGTTCTTCCCCTTGCCGTATCAGGTCTACTACGGTGGCCTGTCGGTGCCGACGACTTCCTACACGTCTCCCGATGGAGCGCCTCTCCAAATCCTGTCCCAGCTCCTCACGCATAAGCACCTGCACCACGAGATTCGTGAGAAGGGTGGTGCTTACGGCGGCGGCGCTTACTCGCGGCCCTTGGATGGCGTGTTTGGCTTCTACTCGTACCGTGACCCCAACCCACAGAACACTTTGAGCATTATGCGAAATGCGGGCCAGTGGGCAGTGGACAAGCAGTGGGCGGACCGGGACCTGGAGGAGGCCAAAATCTCGGTATTCCAGGGAGTCGACGCTCCCCAGGCAGTGAACCAGGAGGGCATGGGTCGCTTCCTTTCGGGAATTACGGAAGAGATGAAACAGCGCAAGCGCGAGCAGCTGCTCGATGTGACCAAGGACCAGGTGCGCGATGTCGCTCAGCGTTATCTGGTGGAGGCTCTTGGTAAGGGCGAGGAGACTACGACGTTCCTGGGAGAGAAGCAGTCCTGGGTCAACGGCGAGTGGAAGCTGCGCGAGATGGACGTGCAGGGTGCCCAGTAGGGCAGCAAAGAGCGACTGCTCAGCCTGTGGCTGCATTGCCTTCTTCGTATGTGTGCTAACCGCATTGATAGACGATCTGGTTGAAGATACACGGCGAGAAATAGAACGAGAGACGAAGGACAGCAGGGCACCGAGCCCTCTTGTACGATAACGATACATACAACATACAGTACATATATACATGACCCTCCTCCAAGAAGAACGCTTTCCAAGAAATCGCAAAGAATCAACTTGCGCCACTCGCCCGATGGGGGAAAAATTCACCGTGACGACGCGTTCAGATACGATACGTCTTTCTGCCCTTTCCTTCAATGGCAGAGAGACCACAGAGCAACGCAAGAAAAGACAAAGTTATCAGTTTACCCCTTGTCTCCTACTTTCCCTTCTTTCCCTCACCTTGCCGACCCATTGATTCACCTCCGAACCCCCACAATGACTTTATCGAAACCTGGAACCCTGTGACTGCGGAGCGCAAGCACCAAGTACGGGGAACCGGGGATGATGAGGCCGGTGGGAGTTGTGATGTCGAATTGGCGGAACAGGTCCAGTGTGCGGAGGGCTGGGACAGGGGCCGAGATGGGGTAGGTTTATGACAGCTCGTTCTATCAGAGCCGGAGTCCTTGAGCATTGGATCATTACCGGACTAAAGCGCGGAGTACATGCCGAGATGATGAGTTTACATACACGGAGGTGCGGGCACGAGTTTTGTTCGTTTGGAAGGCGAATTTCGCCAGGGATGGGGCTGACACCCGGTTGGTCACCATTGCAGCTTTGTCAGGATCATTCCATGGCGTACAATAATGCAATGGCTGGTGCGAGGAGTGAGAGTCGACGGCTACGTCGCCCACCAGTCGGAAGGGGGGTTTTGAGGAGTTTATCTTGGGGAGAGGGTGCAACGAACGGATGGAGACAGCTGCTGGTGCCGCATTGGCAAGGGGAGCTCCTGGCTATGACGATGAAGCACGGCGGCTACCTACCTAGTATTGGTTTCCTAATGGGGCCTTCTCGCTCTTGGCCTTGTGTTACGCAAGGAGTTGACCAAGCTCGAACCTGGCCAGGACCAATACTTGGGTACGGATGGCAGCAGCGGATATTATCGGATGAGGATAGTATGAGGGAATTCTGCAATGGGTGGTGAAAGCTGGATTGGGATGGGAATCGGGATACGTATCTACGTCCATGATTCTATTCGGAGTTGCGGTCTAGACTCGCGGGTACGAGCAGTTGTCGAATTTCTTAGTCATGCATGCAACGATGATCATTCCACGGTAATCTCGCCACCGCGAGAGAATGACGAAAACAAGAGAGACAACCGACATTGGAAGGATCCCAAGCGTCTGGTACAGACATGGCGAGGGCTTAGTTGAGCTCGGTGACTATGTCGGTGAGGACTTGGGCGCCGAAACATCGAGAGTCATTGATTGAATTGCTGCTCCGTACAGCCCCTCCCGGCGAGTTTATAAAAACGGGCCCCGGATGCGCCGCCCCGAGCGGATTGTTGTTCCAGCCCAATCACGGAGCCCGGGGGGGGGGTTTTTTGTTCTCGAAAATGGAAGCACTTGCAGATGCGGTGGCCTGCTTTTGCATGGCGTTAGGTTCGCCCAGGCAAAGGGGTTGGAATTGGTCTCGACAGTCAATTGTTGCAATTGATGCAATGTCGCGACGAGGACGGATCGAAGACGACGGTAGCTACCGTGCTGTCGAGACGGAGACTTCTTTGAGTCCAACGTTAGTTGTGCCATGTGAAGCGCTTTCGCTGTTTTGCTGCGGACGGTTCACGCACCAAGTTGCAGGTGACGGATCCGGCATGAGTCTGTCGGCAAGGTGAGACACCTGTGACGTCCCCGTTGTCCCCTGTCAAATTGTACTACGGTAAGTACGAAGTAAGGCACTACGGAATTAGTAGACAACCTCAACTCTTCTACAGGTGCCGACCAGGACAGGTCCTGGGGATCCATCCCTCCATCGGAAGCCCCTCGTAAAAATGTTCCTGCTCTATTTACCACGACTGTGCAAAGCCCCTTCACGAGCTTCCTCCCCGGGAGGCGCCGTACCTGGTAGCGTCGGAGCAGCTCCGTCCACCGCCTCTGTCCACAGGAAGCAAGAACCCATTTCCATAAAATCCACATATGTCTGTCCACTTGCCCGATTTTTTTTTCCTCACCTTCCTGACACCTGGAACTTTGAACTTTTCACTCTTCCTCTGCCCGCCTGCTCTCTCTCACTTGCCATCTTTCCCCTGTGCTCTGACCATTTCCGCGCCGTTTTTGTCAGCCGCCCAATCTCGCTTTCCCTCGGAGTGAGTGCATCTCTGCCAAAGACGCTCTCGTCCTTGTCCATCTTGATCGCTTTCTTGCAGGTGAGATACCTCGTGGTGACCTTCGGCCCTCCTGCGCCACAGCTTGTTTTGTGGTTCCTCTTTTTTTTTTTTTTTTTTTTTTTTGGAACCTTCGTTCGAATTTTCCATTATCCCCCCCTCGTTCCTGCGTCCCCTGCCGCCCGAGTGTCAACGTCACAGGGCAAAATTTATTGACTTCCCCGCCACCTGCCAACTTCACAGCCTACATCCTGACTTTGCACCCCCTCTCCTATTCCTACCTACGTGCCACCCAACGCTCAAGACCAATATCAACACAGCAACAGTAAACAACAACAAAAACAACACCTGAAGCTTTGACGGAGCCAATTGGCCCCTATATAACCACATCGCCCTTCTCGCCTTTCCACACTTCTCATCCTCTTCCTCCCTCTGCTCCAACATCACTTCCACAACCATCCAGCTCTTTGGCTAACCCCCCTCAGCCTTTGCGCTTCAAGATCCTCAACGACGACGGAGCTCGCCTCTGTTCGCCAATCCGCCTCCTGACTTGCCTTTGGTCTCTTCAAAGGCACCCCCCCCCAACACGGCTCCTCGGCCCGTGAGCTTCGTCAGTGACAAAGATTTCAGCCTCCGCAAGTCTGCCCACATCATCAACGTTATCCCTCCTCCTGCTGCCGTCGCCGTCGCCCAAGCTCCACGACCCTTTCGTCTTGCTTGACCCCGACAATATTTACACGCCACCGTCGATTTTCGACGAATACCAGCTGCCGCATAAGAGGACCAAGCTGGTTCTTCCTCTAACCGGGGAAGAGTCGAGGAGGCCTCGCCAGTCCACTGAGGGACCAGTTTGCTATCGCTTTCGACCACCCTAACACCAGCTTGACCCAAGGTTAAAGCTTCTCTACTCCCTTCGGAACGTCACAACTCAGGACACTTCACTGCTCCCATCCCCCCGAATCGTCCCCTCAGTTTCTCCCAACCCATCTCGGACCCCGCTTGGGACATGGTTATGGCAACGGCAATCCTCGACACTTACATCGACAATGTCAATCATCCGCACCTTACCCTGAAAAACACCATTTTGGATTCTCCCCTGCATCATGGAGTGATCAAACACCCCAAGCAGCTCATCGGCGAAGCCCTCCACGAACGTGTTGAGGCCATCGACCATGAGATGTGCGAACCCGGCGAAGAAGACACCTTCTTCGTTGCCGACCTTGGCGAGGTCTACCGCCAGCACCTTCGCTGGAAGAAGAACCTGCCTCGTGTCCGCCCCTTTTATGGTAAGTCTTGCTGTTACTCCCACGGCACTCAACCGCACTGAACTAACAGTTTTCAAGCCGTCAAGTGCAACCCGGACCCGCAGGTCATCAAGCTCCTCGCCGAGCTTGGAACTGGCTTCGACTGTGCCTCCAAAGGTGAGATCGAGCAGGTCCTCGGCAGCGGCCTCAGCCCCGACCGCATCATCTACGCTCAGCCATGCAAGACCAACTCCTACGTTCGATACGTCAAGTCTGCGGGCGTCAAGAAGATGACCTTTGACAATGCCGATGAGCTGTACAAGATCGCCAAGCTCTACCCCGAGGCAGAGCTTTTCCTCCGCATCATGACCGATGACAGCGAGAGCATGTGCCGATTCAGCATGAAGTTTGGCGCTGCTATGGATGGCACTACCGGCCTGCTCACTCTCGCCAAAGACCTTGGTCTCAGTGTTGTCGGCGTGAGCTTCCATGTTGGTTCCGGCGCCTCGGACCCCCTGGCCTACTTCAAAGCTGTTCGTGACGCCCACTCCATCTTCGAGAAGGGCCGCGAGCTTGGTTTCGACATGCATACCCTGGATGTCGGCGGCGGCTTCTCCGGTGACACCTTTGAGGACATGTCTGCCGTTCTCTGCCAATCTCTTGACGAGTTCTTCCCTGCCAACGGCAACGTCGAGATCATTGCTGAGCCTGGTCGTTACTACGTTGCCACGGCATTCACCATTGCCTGCAACATCATTGCCCGCCGCACCGTCGAGGACCCTGCCATCGATGCCAGCGCCTATATGGTGTACATCAATGACGGCGTATACGGCAACTTTTCCAACATCGTCTTCGACCACCAGAACCCTATTGCCAAGGTTCTTCGTGTCAATGGCAGGACGCTTTACAACACTGCTGCGGCGGAGCCTGTTCCCATCGACGAGGGCCTCGAGTACTCCGTCTGGGGCCCTACCTGCGATGGAATCGACCGCATCACCGAGTGCACCCGCTTCGGCACCGTCCTTGACGTCGGCGACTGGCTCTATTTCGAGGACATGGGCGCTTACACCAAGTGCTCGGCCACTCAGTTCAACGGCTTCTCCAACTCGCACGACGTCATTTATGTCTGCAGCGAGCCTGGCGCCAATGCTCTGCTCAACCTCTAATTCTGACGTTGGGTTCTAGCAGCAATAGGCTTGATGGAAAAATTGGAATAGCAATCTCGATATCTTTGGATACTACAAAATGGAGTCAAGGAGACGAGATTTGTGCACATTTCATAGAAAAGGATTTTTTTTTTCTCTTGACCCTGCTCGAACATGATCTCTATCGTAATTTGGTTCACGTCGTTCTACCTACCATACCTCTTTCTAGTGACTCTTTATGTGTCCTACACGGACCTGACCTGACGAGTACGTTGAAAGTACACATTGGTTTGATCCGAAGGGACATGTCACATTTCTCATCAGGTATGGGCCTTGAGTAAACGAAGATGATTCATAATACCTCTAAAATAATGGACAAAGTTCTTTCCCGGGTCCAGCTGATGTCTAGGTAGCTGTAACGGGCCGCTGATTGATCGAAAGGCATACTTGAAAGACCAAATACCTCCTCAACAAGCACGAAAGTACCATGTCGTCTCGAAACGCGCATAGCCTTGTCTTTTGGACACAACTCCTCGACTCCCATGCGCCTTGCGAACCTCGTCCCTTGTCCATCCACCAATCCTAATAACCATTCTATCATTTCAGCGTGGCATACATCCCGCAGTTGTAAGAAGTACCATCACGCAAATCCTCCACGGATACCACCAGGCTCTCGCATTAAATCATTCCATGTCGCAAAAACAGAGGGTAAAGGGCAAATAAAGGAAGAACGAGAAGAAAGAAGAAGAAAAAGCGGGAAGGAAAGAAAGAAAGAACAAAGAAAATGGAAATCCTCATGACGTGGTTCAACAAGGTACCATGGTGTTTAGGAACCACGGAAAAGGAACTGCATGTCCGCAGGGCTCAGCGACTCCATCGCCTTGTCGTCCCCGTTGACGGTCGAGTGAATCATGTTTGTCTTCTTTTCCTGGATCATGACCATGCGACTCTCGACAGAATCCTCGATGCAGAGTCGAGTGATTGTGCAAGGCCGAGTCTGTCCAATTCGGTGGCATCGATCGGCAGACTGCCATTCAGCCGCAGGGTTCCACCAACTGGATACACGTCAGTCATTAAATCGTAGGCAAGGTTGAGATTAGGATTACTCACGGGTCAACAATGAAGACTTGCGAAGCCTCGGTAAGATTGAGCGCAACGCCGCCGGCTTTGAGGGACACTAGGAAGCATTCAACGTCGACATTGTTCATGAAATGCTCAATCGAGGCCTGTCGTTGGGCAGGTGTCATGCTTCCGTCAAGCATGACCGTAGTGATGCCTGCTCGCCGGAGTCGCCATTCGATTAGCTGAAGCATTGTTGTGAACTGCGAGAAGATGATGGACTTGTGGCTGGCGTTGTCGGAACGAAGCTTGTGAAGCTCATGCACAAGCAACTCAATTTTCGACGACGAAGTCCAGTTTTCCATCTTGATCCGATTGATGATGGAATTCTTCTTGACAAGGCTCTCGTCCTGCTCAATTTCGGGCTGTTCAAGATCAACGGACAGCGGGATATGGCACCGTGGACAATCGGGTTCGGCCGTAGAGCGGACATAGCCACTGACGCATGCTCTGCAGAAGTCGTGCTTGCACCGACTGCGAACTGTATCCTCGGCGGCCTCGTCGCAAATGCAGCAGATGAGAACGTTCTGACCGCCATCGGCATTCTTCTTCAGGATCAGATCCGGGTGGTCGGCGACTTGACGCATCTGCATGATCAGACCAAAGATGTTGGCGTAGTTGTTCAAAAGGACACCCTGGGCGACGTAAGTGTCAAACTTGCGCTGACCGTTCGTCATGATGCTGTTGGCAAAGTCATTCTCCTCCTCTCCAAAGAACTGGCGATCAACATAGATCTCCTTGACTGGAAGCTCCATGGCGTTGGTGTGATCCTGCTTGAGACGGCGCAGCATGATTCGATCAGTCATCAGTCGAAGCTTTCGGAAAGCCTCCCGCCCTAGGCCAGTGTTGCCAAATTTCTGAATGGGATTCAGGAGCTCCTGGTTGAAAAGCGACACATGCTGCATTTGTGCGTGATTGCACTCGGTGCAGCGACTGTCAGCGTTCATATTCCACTCCAGGGTGGAGCAGGGACACTGCTTGCAAAGGTATGATGCGAAGGGTCTGATGTTCAAGAATCGAACCAAGGAGAAGAATTCTCCAATTCTGTTCTGGAGGGGCGTTCCGGTCAAGCACCATCGGAACTTGGTTTTGAGGGCAAAGCACGCCTTGGCGGTCATGGTGGTTCGTGTTTTGATGCAGTGAGCTTCATCGAGGATGGCGCGGTGAAAGGTGATTGAATGGATGACGCTGCGTTCCTTGTAGATGCCGTCCTTGCGCTTGAAGCCCTTTTCCTGTTTCCGGTAGATAGACTCGAGGCTGTTGTAGGACATCATGATGACGTCGAATTTTTTGAGCTCTTTGGCTGTGATGCCCTTGGTCTTCTGGTTGGTGCCATGGAAAACGAATGTCTTTAGTGTCCCATCGGTATACGACTTGATTTCCTGCTGCCATTGCATCAAAGCAACAGGCGGGACGAGCACAAGCGACGGCTGCTTGGCAGGGTAGTCGGACATGATGAGAGAGACTGCTTGGATGGTCTTTCCCAATCCCATTTCGTCTCCGAGGAGACCTCCTTTCCACTCAGTCTGCTCCATCGCCTTCATCCACGCTAAACCTTCCAGCTGAAACGGTTTGAGCTGTCGGGAAATTGTCTGTGGTTGGTCTGCTTTGCCAGCCTTGAGAACAGGCATGTTCTCCAAGTCCTTCCACATCGTTTTGATCTCTGGATGATTGGCCTCGAGTCGATCGCGCTCCTTCTGTAGTCGTCGATTGTTGCCTGGTCGTCGGAATGCTCGTCTTTCGTTTGCAATTCTTCGCAACTCTGGCAATGGAAAGGGGACCGCAGTGTCAGCATCACTATTGTTTGCAGAACTGAGACCATCCGCTACTGAAGAGAATTCAGTACTATCCTCGAGATAGGCCAGTTCGTCCTCGGACAGAGTCTCGTCCACCGATGGTGGAACGATAGATTGAGACAGAGGCTCGGGCCTCGCTAGCCGCGTTGGTCTGCGTCCGAGAGAGGGCAATGGCAGACGGGGTCTGCTGGAAGGCACTGAACGAAGGGCAGATGAGGATCGGTTTTTTGCCAATGGAGCTTCGTCGTCACTCGACTCAGATGATGAACCGTCGAACTCGGTTTCCAAGGCGTCTCCGTCATCTTCAAAACGCGCAGCAGCAGCAGCGGCTATTTCTGCATCCATGTCGATCGGGCCCTCAGAATCATCAGAGTCGGGGATGACTCTAGCCTTCTTTGTGGGCCTCTCATGAATGATGCCAGAACCAGTGGATGCACGAGTCCGTTTGACGACTGGGGCTGTGTTAGGAGCTGGCGACGAGATTGAACCCGATGCGCGTGTGCTTCGACGCAGCAATGATACTGGTGGCGCGACTTCATCGGCCTTGCGAAATTCTTCCTTCTGGAGCCGACGGGCAACAACGGCATCTCGGCTGAGGTCCGAGAGCTCATCTTCACTGTCATCTTCGGAGTCTAGAACCTCTGTTCTCTTGCTCTTGGCTCTAGAGTTCATGGAGTAGATGCTAGTTCTGAGGCGTCGCTCGCGATCTGCACTTTGGGTAGATGGTCCTGGGATTTGCACCTCCAAAGAGGAGTAAGACTTGTTGAAATCGGTTGCAGCAGGCGTTGGTACTTTGCTGGTAGCAGGAGTAGAGTATTCGTCCTCGGAAGAGCTGTCCATTGGGGTTGGCGCGGAAGAGACTGACTCGCTGCCCATTGCAGAGGCCTTGCTTGGTCTTCCACGGGGTCGCTTCATGGTTGTGGTTGTCGGAGGCTCACTCACTCCCGAAGATGGCTTTCTAGGACGGCCTCTTAAACGTTTGGGCTCGAGAACAAGGGCGCTGGGGTGTTCAAGGTTTTCGGGAACAGGAACAGCGAGGTTCTTTGAGGCTGATCGAGTCAGCCGAGACGCCGAGGCAGCTCGGGAGCCTACGTCGAGAATTAGCACACATGCAAACGGTACAATGGAACAACCATGCCCACCGTTTGGAGAGGGACGGCCTCGAGCCATGCTCCGATGTTGAGGGTAAAGTGTCAAGGCTACAGTCCTCTTTACCGGATTGCGACCAGTGATCCGGCCGGAATATTCAGTTGGTCAGATGAGAAACACCAAATATTTGGTCCTTTGACTCTTGACCAAGAAAACAAAGGCCCCAGTCAATCGATGGTCGGAGGCTCGTTTGCGAGGTCAGCCCCTACAGATCGGAGGCTTCCCCCAACGTCACAGGGCAAATTGAAGGACGGGTGAGCACGATGACGGCATACAATCGTGAAGAAATAGCAGAGAAAACCAGAGCCGAAATCCGCCTCGTAGTGAATTGGGATGAAGTCTCAGCTCTGGGTGTCGGAAACCGAGACGAAAAGTTTGGTGACAGAGAGGAAAAGGAAAGGTTGCCACCGGCTCCTTCCCCTGGCGCTGTTGGAAGCCGCTGAATTCACGACTTCACAGTGCCTGCCTGCTGATGGAGAAAAGGCGACTCGCGCATGCCTCTCTACGCGGAGTCACGTGCTGGAATAGATTCCGCTAAGAGGCCGTTCAGCCTCCAGATCAACACTGTACTTCTTAACACCTTTTGCGCATCCCCGCACTGGTTTCCAAGCTGCTGGACAGTGCAGACAGCCGGCAAGGGCGCATTTAATTTGGACTTTGGTCACCTGACACCGTGTTAATTCCGCGCAGGCATCCCGCGGCTGTGAATGATTGCTGAATAACGGAAAGATGCACCTGCCCGTTTGCTCAAGCCACACCATCTGGCCTTTGACATCTTCGTCTTCCAACAAAGCCTTCTCCTCAGGTCGCCCGAGAACCTGTCACCATAATTTCCAGTGTCTTTTCTCGAGCGCAGTGCTCATTCCAAGCTCATCATGTCGGTATTTGCTCCCTTATCACGTCGCGATACGATTGCTGATTGCTTCTTTCAGGGCCCGTCGCAGCAGTGCCCGGCAGAGCCAAAACCAAGATCAAAATGCGCCTCAAGCACCCGGTCACAATGCCACCCAGAACACTGGTCAAACCCCAATTCCACCGCCCCGAAGGCAAGAACGCACCGTTATTGGACCGTGAGTTTCCCTCGATGATTGCTTTGGCCGAATACTCGCTTACGATCCACAAGGTCATCCGCATTGACAGACTTTCTTGCTGTAGGTGCCAATGTCCCACTCACGGCCAGTAGATAACTAACCCTACCAAGTCTCACAACATCTCCGCCTCCAGAATCCGAGCAGAAGCCGAAACACGTCGACGTCAAGCTGCTACCGAGGAGCGGGCCGACGAAGAGGACGCTGACCAGACTGAGCCCATCGGCGCCGAATCGAGCACCTCAACCCAACGGCCTGTCCAAGGTGGGACCAGTGCGCAAAAGTCAAGAAAAAAGATCCAGGAAGAAAAGGCTTTGGAGAAGATCAAGAAGAGCAAATCGTTTAAAAAGCGAAAGAGGAATGCGGTCGACTCTGAGGACGAAGACGATATCGCTCGTGCCATCTTCGAGGAACGAGGTGCCCCCATGCCAGGCCAGATGGAGAACTGTGCCATATGCGACAAGCGTTTCACCGTCACGCCCTATTCCGTCGCTGGTCCCGAGGGTGGCCTGTTGTGTGCCCCATGTGGACGACAGAGAGCGAAAGAGCAGCAGCAACAAGGCAAGCCACAAAAGAAGCCACGGAAACAGACCGCCGCAGGTGGTGTGGGTAGACGAAGGACCATTCAAAGCCGAATTCTTGATGGCGATGTTGGCACAAAGAGTTTGGCCACGCTCTGCATTCAGACCATGGCAAAGAACGTCGAGCTGGCAGACAGTCTAGGCGATTTGCCCGAGCACCTCATCGACAAAATCGCCCGCATGTTCTCGAAGCGCCGTCTAATGAATCCGGAAACACTGCCTTTGTTCTCACAACCCAGCACTGAGATACTTTGCATCTACGACGGCGCGAACCTTCACCAGCAAGATTTCATGAACATACTTCAGGTATCGCCGAACCTGCGCCAGCTCAAAATTCGCTGTGGCGTCCAATTTAAAGACGAGGTGATGGATTATTTGTTGAGCCGCGATATCTCACTCGAGTCATTCTACCTCCATGGTGCGAACCTCCTCAGCGAAGAGAAATGGCAAGAATTCATCAAGTCCAAGGGCCAACCCCTCAAAGCTCTCCAAGTGTACTTTACCGACAGGCACTTTGGAGATGGCAGTGTGGCCCTGCTTGGCGAATATTGCCCCGGGTTGACTCGACTGAAGGTGTCAAATAACCAGTCTGTCACTGACGAAGGTGTCAGGTCCATCGCCAATGTGTTCAAGCTGAAGCACCTCAGCCTCCATCTACATAAAACGACGACCAATCCCACCTACGTTCACACGCTCTCACACATTGGCCAGGGGCTTCAGACATTTTCGCTCAAGATTGTCCCTGGTCTTGACGACACTGTTCTGAAGGCGATCCATGAGCATTGTCGTTCCTTGACGAAATTGCGCCTCACCCACAGTGAGAGTGCGACAGACCAGGGTTTCGTCGAGCTGTTCAAAGACTGGGCCAACCCGCCATTGCTTAACATTGACCTTCAGAAATGTCGACAGGTGGACTCGATGGTGCCCCGTCAAAATCCCGACGGCATCGGTTTGTGCGACGAGGGCTTCAAGGCCTTGATGGCACACTCTGGGCAAAAACTCCAGTACCTGAACGTGCATGCCTGTCGGCACATTTCACGAGAGGCTTTTGAAGAAGTCTTCGACGAAAAGGCAAACTATCCAGAACTGCGAAAGCTGGAAATTTCATTTTGCGAAGGGGTGACGGATTTTGTTGTGGGAAGCATCTTCCGATCGTGCCCCAACATTCGCGAAGTGAATGTTTTCGGGTGTATGAAGGTCCGGGAGGTTCGCGTGCCGCGTGGAGTCATCCTGGTCGGTGTTCCCAATGCGCTTGGCATGATTATGGAGGGTGTTGACTAGGTTGGTGCCAGGAGGTTTTACCAAGTGTTCGGCGGTGGTGTCGGGAGTTTGTGGCACTCTGCCTACTGATGACACGGTTCGCTAATGTGACACTGAAGGAGGTTATTCGTACGGATATTCAAGTCTTGATATGGTTGGCGTATATACGGTATCATTCATCCATGCTCCCCATGAGTATAAATAGAAGTAAGCCAACAGCTGCGTTTCCCCAACAACAGCACTCAGGTTTCATCGTTTGGTCGAAGTTCCATTGGTGACATATTCCACATCCTGCTGGGCCCAGTTGTTCACCTTGGCCTCGAGCTCCTCGTCGGTCAGCTCCCGGCGCCTCCACGTAAAGGTGCCGGTGCAGGCAGAAAGGTCCTGGAAGTAGATGAGGTGAGCCTCGATATCGAGGCCAAGGGTGCCGGCATTGCACCCGATGTTGGCGATGCCCTCGCAAACCTTGACGTCGGCGACGGCGTAGGAGGTGGTGTCGGAGTCGCCCGTCGACAGCCAGTACTCGGGCGAGGTGTGGCGGTAGCCGAAGATGATGGGCGGCAGGCGCGGCACCGGGTCGTCCAGGTGGGTGACGCGGTACTCGGCGCCGGTCTGGGCGGTGACGAAGTTTGCAAAGTAGTCGTTGCCGGCGCGCGGCGACCCAAACGTGTACAGGTCGACGGCGTAGCCGGCCTTGCGCAGGTAGGCGGCGGCGAGGGTCGACACGGCGCCGCCGAGCGAGTGGCCGGTGGCGACGACGGCGTAGGCCGGATGGGCGGCCACGGCCGCGGCCACGGCGGCCTTTGCGGCCGTCGACACCTCGTCCCACGCCTCCTTGAAGCCCGAGTGCGCCTTGCAGCTGGTCGAGAGGTCGCTGCACGACTTCCACACGAAGTCGAGGTTGGCGATCCAGTTGCGCGCGTTGCTGCTGCCGCGGATGGACACGACGATCTCCTTGCGCGTGGCGTCGGTCGAGACGTAGCCGGCGATGCCCGTGTCCTCGCCCCTGCGGAGTGGTCTCAGCAACTTTGTCCCGACCGGTTATGCTTGTGGATAGGGGGAGTTCTTACCCAAAGGATGCCACGACGGTGGCGCCGTTGCTCTCGACGGTGTCGCAGGCACCCGAGCACTCGATGGCGGCCCCGGCCGCGGCGTTCCAGTTGCAGTACGCGGCCGCGGCGTGCTGGGCGTAGAACTTGAAGTTTGCGAGGTTGGTCGAGGTCACCGTGACGGCTACCACAGAGGAGATGTATTAGTCTGCGGTCTTTTTGCTTCTTCAGCAGCCCAACGCGTGGGAGAACTCACCTCGGTCCTCGAGAGCGCGGAGGTAGTGGTTGATGGAGGCGGCCGAGGCCACGCCTAGGACGGAAAGGAGAGGGAGGAGACGCATGGCGAAGGACGGGCAAAAGGGGCTAGGACAGGAAAAGCTGGGTGTATCGCGAAAGCCTCACGTCTTGGGAAGACAGGAGAACTCGGGCCAGCGAGTTGAAGATGGAACTACCCTTGAATTGGGGATGTCTCTGTCTCTCTACGATTGCTTCAAGCGGGCTGATCAGGGGGCTTTTATAGCAGTTACGCCAAGGCAGCCTTCTCCCTCCTCTCCTCTGGTCGTATAGCGTCCTCTCACATCCCTTGGCGGCATCCATGATGATTCCCCCCCCTTCTCTCGTCCCATGGGTAGTGAGAGGCAGAGAACAGGGCTGGCCGTCCCCCCCTCCCCCCCCTAGGCCGAGACGCCGGCGTAGGAAAATAAAACCCACCAAGGAAACAGCTCAGCAACTCGTACAAGAGGACGGAATAGCACGATGAATAGCGTGCGTGGGGTTGCGGAAGACGTCGCCTGCGTGGCTTGACCTGTTGTGCCCCCCCCCCCCCCCCCCCCCCCCNNTAGCCCCCCCCCCCCCCCCTTCTCCGGCGAGGCTAGCACGTAGCTGTCTCTCTTCATGGCACCTTGGCACATACGTATATCCCCCGGGCCATTGTTGTAAGTGACAGTGAACAAGGGCGGTTATGGCGGACTAGGGCTGAGCCAACCAACAGACAGGGAAGTCCTTTTTGGTGAGTTGTTGGGGGGTTGCGCTGGGGGGTTTGGTATCGGATGAGCTTCCTAGACGGGCCAAGATTGGGGGGAAGGGGAGGTTTCGTTCTTGGGTTGGGTGGTGGTGATCTGCCCCCCCCCCCCCCCCCCCCCCCCGAGTGGGCAACCACGTGAAGGGTCTTGGATCTGCGGAGCGTATACGAAGGAAAAGTGATGGGAGATGCCAAGGAGGAGGGCTGCAAGGTTGCGGCGAGACGAGGACGGGCCGGGGGGGAACAAGGGCCAGGGGGAAGTTCGGTGTAAGTGAGAATGGACAAGGGGAGCAAGCAGTCAGTTCTATGGGCAAATGCGCACACGTATACGGGCCATGAGGGCAGCGTTAAACTGGAGTTGTCAATGGCTGACGAAACGTCGTATTAGGCCGCGACCCCTTTTTCTTTTTTCCGTCACCACTTTGTTTGATGGGGTGGACAGAGGGAAATCCTACCTTGACGGCTTATTGGGTCTGCGTCGACTTTCATGGCGAGAGATTACGGATAGACGGGGAGCAAGACATTGCATGTTTGTGAAGCGACACAAGTGAGCCGTGGCATTCTATTCGTTCCGCCCCGAGGAAGTAGGCTGAAGTGATGTGCAAATTGCCCGTCGTCCAATCGTGAGGGTCCGTTTGCCGCTGAGCGGTTGGCTTTAAAGCACAAGGCCAAGCAATGGATTCGTTCGTTTGCCCAACCAGCTGGTGCACTTGTTCTCTTCCTTGTCACAAAATTTGCTTCCTTCGCTATTATTCCGCATCTACCGGCTCCCCCGACGTCATCTCATGGCTGCTTTCGCGCAGCCTAATCCGCTTTCGAACCACGTCCTCCGAAGATGCCACCGGCGGAAACGTCTGCCTCCCTTTTCGCCAGACTCGGGCAATGGTGCGACGGCGGTTTTGCGGGGTAATCGGACGCGAGTATCATTGGTAGCCTTTTTTAGCTTGGCTTCGTCGTTTACTTCTTTTTGGAGTCTGGTTTCTCTCGATTGGCTTTTGCTCGTCCTCACAGAATGTCATGTATACCGCCATGAGGTGAGGCCTGACGACGGCTCGAGACATGTCAGGCGAGTCGAAGAGGAAGTGGAAGGAAATAGGTAACGAACCCCTGCCGTTCGACGCCGTGCCAGTTCGTATCTCGCCTGCACTCGCTCCCACGTCCAGCTTCGCATCCCTATCCATCACCACCACGTCGACCGATGCACCATAGCCTCAGCCCACTCCCACCCTCCAGCCGCAAACCCAGCTCGATCCCCTTCCAACTCTCGCCCACCTCCCTAATCCGTTGCGCCATTTCCCTTTCCCGTCATCCGGGCCGCGTGGACGATACGGATATGCGTGTCAGCATATACACCCAAAGTGTTCACTCTCCGGTGCTCTGCACATATTCCCCGTGCCTCACTTGTGCCTGGGGGATCTGCAGTCGGGCATCTCGCGCTAGAAATGAGGGGTATCGACCAAATACCGAGGATCAAACGTGCTCGTTCCAGAGCTTTTCGAGAATACCAATTCCATGTGATGGATGGAACCCTCCCAGCCCTTGCCAGTCCTTGCTCAAAGGAGCAATCCCCATTTCACGGCATCCCAAGAGGACAGGGCTGAGAAGAGTCGAGACTCGGCCTTCCCCCGAGCAATACGCTTCTCATCTGCGTCTCCTCTCTCACGATGCACTCAAGCCTCGGTCTCTCACCTTCCATTGCTCGTTGTGGTGTCTTCTCCGAGCCTCCTACCATCCCCTCTCCGGCCGTCTCGCTGCGAAAACCCACAAACGCCGGTCGATTCGTACCGAGATGCATTGCCGTAAGATCCGCTCGGTCAGGGTTCCCCTTCCTGGGCGAAAACGCGGGGTGCGCCCGAAGCCATTATAGTAGGCTATCCTAAATCTTGGTGAAAAAAAAACTAGGTATTTTCCAGTACGACGGCCGCGAGGCTCCTCGGGAGTCTCGCATTCTTCACACCCAACCGGACCGCTGCTCTGTCGCGGCGAGGATTGGGTTCCGAGGTATTCGCCGAGTGATGCGAGAAGCTGTTCCATGTGAAAGTTCACTCTGCGTCTCGGGGCGCGGGTTCCGAGCCTAAATTGTCTGATCGGTATTCGAGTTTTGCTATGTTTTCGTACAGGTGCGTCACCCCGAGGCAGAGCCAAGACGTTACCAGCCCGCTCTGCTCATCCCCCTCTTCCACAAGGTATCGTACACGACCTTCTCTTTCCACCGCCACCGCTCTTCCTTCCCGGGCCGAACCCGTTTACCGCCGCTCCATCGAACCGTGTCCTCCTCGGCGGTTTACGCAGCAATGTTCTTGCGGCCCTTGACACGTCTCCGCCAGAGGATCTTCCTGCCAGTCCTGCTTCGCGTGCGGTACAGGAAGCCGTGTCTTCGCTTCTGGATCAACCGAGTGTGTCCGTTCATCGTGTTTCGGGGACCGCAGCGGATCTGCGAGGCGCCGAGCGCGGGGTGCGCCGAGATGGCGCTCGTAGGGACGACATCAGCGGCGGCGGCGGCGTTGGGGGTGAAGGCGGTTGGCAGCGCAGTTCGGCGGATCGCAGAGGTGAGGGGGGTCAGGGAAGGTCGGAGAGGGACGAGCGTGGTGAAGGTCCTGTCGAGGCAGAGGGTCAATATCGTTCGTTCCTACCTACGGCTGAGCGGATGGAAGAGAGGCGTACCTCGGCGATTGAGACAGCGGCTTCGCGAGCACGGGGCGCACGATGCGCGTGACGGACTGGAACATGGCGTTCATGGCGATTGGGCACGCAGAACGCTCGTCTGCGACTCGGAATGGGCTGCGTGATGATGGGCGTAGTTGTTCAGGCTCAAAAGTTGAATGTCGAAATTTCGGGCTAAGCTTCGGGATTGGTGGAGACTTGCGAAGTAACCTACCCTAGACTGACGGAATGTCTGCCTCATGCGAAGAAAGACAGTAGTCACTTTACATGCAAAATACGTGAATGTGAGGGAATCAACCTGGCGCTAGCTAGTAGTTTCAGAATGTCGTTATTATATGATCTTGCTACTGCGCTTTCTTTGAGTGCTGTTTGGTATGCTCTCTCCATGGGTTAGTTAATGTTGAATTGGGTCATGTACGTAGCCTTGTGCATAGAAGGTCATGTGATCAATAGGCCCGCAGCCTGGTCACGTAGTGGGCTGCGAATAGTCGCCAGGCCACAGGAAGGGAGGAAAAAGGGGGCCTATAGGGGCAGGAGCAGATTTTAGGGTCAAAGACATATAATACAATATAATAGATAAATTAAGGTTATATTAAAAGGCATACTAAGCTATTTAATAATTAATAGTTAGATATATGCAATATATATGCTAATTAAATGCTATATTAGAGATAAATTGCCTAATACTTACTAATTAATTATAATAATAATTATATTCTTAATTATTAAGCTTAATACTAATAAAGACTAGATTCCTTAGTTCTTAGCCTTATAGATAAAGGCTAAGAATTAAGACCTTTAGGCATATTTTAATCTTTAAGCTAAAAATAAGCTAACCCTTAATATAATAAACCTAACTCCCCTAGATATTATAGCCTTCTGGAAATAAAGCTCTTACTAATTAGGTATTAATAGCTTAGCAGCTATAAAAGTAATAGAGCTTAATTTATACTAAAAGCCTAATAAAGATAAGGTAGTCTTAGCCTTATAGGTTAAGGAGCTTATTATAAAGGGCCTTATAATATATAATGCATTATAGATTAATTTTAAATATTATATTAAAAGAAATAAAGCTCTAAAGAAGAAAATAATAATTATATAAAATTAGATTATAGAATTAATCTTTAATTCCCTTAAGTATTATTATTACCCCTTAAAGAAATCTTTAATTAATTAAATTTCTATTCTTTATAAATAATTCTATATAATTAAGGCTAAATATATATAATTTATATATTAAGTATTTTATAAAATTATTATTATATTAAAGACTTATTGCCTTATAACCTATAAGGCTATAAGTAAATAGGTTCTCTATTAAGAGAATGCTTTTTATAAAGCTTAGGTAATTAACCTATAAAAAGCTAAAATAGTAGCTTAATAGTTTACTAATTTAATTATAGCCCTATAATGCATACTATTAGAATCTTAGGTAAATACCTATAATGCAATAAAGGCAGATTAGGTCTTTAATAATAGCCTTAAGGCTAATACTATCCTAAAAGCTATTTAATAAACCCTTACTAATTACCTAAACTTTCTAAAATAAATTAAATTTAATTAAAAGGCCTTTTATAATAATATCCCTAAATAATAGGGGAATAAGGGCTAATTGCATTATAATAATAGTAAGAGATAGTTTAATTTAAATATTAAAATATACTTAAAAGTTAAATACCTTACCTATTTATAATTTAATTATTCTCTTATAAAGTATTATTATGCCTTTCTGGAAAGGAGGCTTAATTAGTTTTCCTTATAGGACTGCATTATAGACTAAATAAAATAAAGACTTAAGGATAATATAGATAATATTACTAATTAGGTTAAGAAAATAAAGATAAAAGGCTCTTATTAATTAGCCTATTAGGGTAAGTATTATAGTTTAGCCCTTATAGTAATTATAGGCTAATTGCTTAATAAGCCCTATTTACTTAAGAATTCTATATTGCTAGATTCTAGAGCCTTAATATATATCTTTAGGGATATATATTGCATAAAGAACCTTTATACTATCTTAATAAGCAACTTTATTTAGGCAGGCACTAAGCTGACTTTAATTAATAGCTATAATAAGGCTAAGATTACTTTTATCTTAGCTAATAGCTTACTAAGGAGGATAAGGCTATATAATATAGCCCTATATATAGCTCTTATTATGAACTTAATCTCCTTTATATAGCTAAGGAAATAAGGCTTCTAGTGGGATATAAGGCTAAAAAATAATTACTTAAAGCGCACTAATAGTAGCTACTTTAGGGAGATCTAGGAGATTTATAATTAATAAGTCCTTAAGTTTAAAAAGATTATAGCTTAATTATTAAAAGCAATTTTAATAGTAGCTTTTATAATTAATAGGCTATTGCCTGCCTGCTAAAGGTATTACTATATATTGTGGACTTATTGCTAATCCCTATAGGGAGATTTTATTACTTAATACTAAAAGCTTAATTACTCTAGTTCTAATATTCTTAAGCACTTAATAATAGCCTTAAGGGGCATAAGGCTAAAAATAGATAATCTAAAAGGCTTATAATATATTATAATAATAGACTATAATGCCTATAGTATAATAAAGGCTTATTAAGTAATCTATTAAATATAGTAGAAATTAAATATTATAGCTAAGCTAAATAAATAAATTACTCTTAACTTCTACTTAATAGAGGCTAGATATAGCAATTATACCTTAATTTAGATTATAATTAATAGAGCTATAAGCTATATTTAGGGTTATTATACTTTTAATTATTTAATACTGTGGCAGTGGAAAATGACGATTAGCGGAAATGAACGATTGTGGGGCCTAGAGGATTTTTATTGGCTGATGGA
>WMHX01000164.1:0-47518 GCA_013420875.1 Thelonectria rubi | reverse complement strand
CCGTTTCCCCTCCCCCCCCCCCCCCCGCCTCTTTCCTCTCCGCACGTGCTCTAGGCCTTGTCTGACTTGCCCATCAAAACGCTGTGACGGCATTTTCCCCAACACCACTGAGCTTCTTCCACGCCGAATCATGGGTCTCATCGAAACCCTCGACGAGGCCATCGCCAGCCTCGCCGGCCAGTGGAACCCGTACTCGACAGCGCTCGTCACGGTGCTCATCGCCGTCGTTTCCTACCGCGTCCTCGTCACCCGCGAGCCCGATGTCCACCCCATGCTACTAGCCCGTCAGGCGGTTCCCTCTCCCGTCCGGAGCGAGGGCGAATCGCCCATCTACCGATCCCCGGCCTCGCCCCACGGCATGCCCCTCAACGCCGGCCTGAACGTCAAGGACGAGGGCGCTTCGAAATGGTCTCGCGGCCGTGATGGCGACCTCCGTGATGTCTGGCGCAAGGCCGTCAAGGGCAACGACGGTGGCGGAAAGGGCAAGATCATGACTGTGCTCGGCAAGCAGAACGTTGTTGACCATAAGCTCGGTACGATATGATGACAGATTCCCAGCGGCACGCATGCTAATATGGCACAGAGGACATTACCCGGCAGATCAACCTCATCGGACAGCACATTGCCGACCAGGGCGGCATCCGAGTCGCCATCTACCTCCCCAACTCGATCGAGCTCCTCGTCACGCTCTTCGCGTGCAGCTTCTACCCGAATCTGACCACCGTCCTGATCCCCTTCAACCTCTCCAACGAGGAGCTCGTCTCCATGCTGCGCCGCTCTGCCGTCGATACCCTAGTTACCGCCCCCGGCGCATTTCCCTTCGATGCCGTCGTCAACGCCTACCCGTCCCTCCGCCAGCTCATCTGGGTCACCGACGAAGGCAGCAACCACATGGACTGGAACGAGGTCCCCGAGGGCACCGGCAGCAGCATCAACGTTGCTACCTGGCAGGATATCGTTCGAGATGCGCCCACCGGGGCCGGCGTCGAGCTGCCCGCCTCTGACCCCGAGCGCACGCCCATGGATGTCGTGACTTTCTGGCAGAACAAGCCCGGTCAGATGGAAGAGATGGTGCGCTTCACCCAGGCAAACCTGGTTTCGGCCATCTCTGGCCAGCTCGCCAACATCCCCAGCAAGGAACGCATGAACCCCGCCGACCTGTTCCTCCCTGCCGATTCTCTCGCCAACGTCCACACGCTAGTTCTCACGCTGGGTGCCCTCTACTCCAACGCTTCGGTTGCTCTAAACTCGGTTGCCGGTCAATCGCCCGATCTGGTCCTGGCCACACAAGGAGTTGCCCCGACCATTATTGTCGCCAGTCCTCAGACTCTCCTTGCCTCTCACGCCGAGTCGATTCTCAAGCTGTCCTCTCCTCTGGCCAAGGCGGCGCACGCTCTTTCCGCACGCTCTCTGACCCAAGAGGGCGTTCTCTCGGGGTCGAACCCTCTATCCGCCTTCGCTGCCAGCGGCCCGGCCATCGGCACCATCCCTGGCAAGCTCCGCCTCGTCTTCGCCGCCGAGCGCATCGGCGCGGACAGCCCTCTCCTCTCGGCCGACGTCCTCTCGGACCTCCGCATCTTCACGGGCGCCAGGGTCGTGTACGCGCTGACGGCGGCCAAGGTTGCGGGCGCCGTTGCCCAGACGGCAATGTACGACTACCGGCTCTGCGAGGATGGAAACGGCCACTTCGGTGGGCCCTTGACGAGCGTGGAGGTGTTCTTGAAGGACTCGGACTCTCACCAAACCACTGATGACAAGATTGAGGGAAAGGTGAGACAAGAATTCTGGGCGTCATTTGGCAGAGTCGAGAAACTAACTGAGCGTGCAGATCGTGGTAAGGGGGCCCTGTGTCGTGGGAGGAGAAGCCAACACGGGAGCTTTGGGAAGGATTCGCAACGACAACACTCTTGCTTACGTTTAAGGAGACGATTCAGACAATACCCTGATGTGATGATAGATGAACCGATGGGATAGGGAGAAGGCAAAATTGATGACGATATCTTCCTGATGCGTATGAGTATGCCCCGGCGGTTAGTGCGAGGGGCACGATGGTGGAAGTCTTTCAACTCTGCCGTCTGGAATAATGTTGAGTGACGTACGTGGTGGTGCAAAGCCACACCTTGTTGTATGCCTTGGATGTGGACAGAATCGGCTAACAAACACGGCCTCGCCTCGCCACAACTGGCAAGCGAGGCATGATGCAACTCGGTAACAAGGCAGTTCGACAAGGCGGACTGATTACGTCCTGGGGAATAGTAGTTATAGACACTGGCTCCCTGGACGAGAGTGGTCACGCGACTGGGAGACTCGGGAGAGACGGGAAGTTACCCTGAAGCAAAAGAAGGCCTTCGCAACTCGACCCCTGAATTGGCAGACAAGGAAGGGGGGGGACGATTTCTGGGGTATCCTCGTCTGGGTGCAAAGGGATTGCGTGGATGGATGGGCGGACGGCATGTTCGGATGGAGTCGATTTGTCTCATGGCACGCAGCTGCTCCGTGCATGTTTTATGACGTGTGGTTGCTCTCGCGCAAGAATGAGCAGGCCGGGCCTGACGAGGCGGGCGCATGACGGATGGGTAATTTGGGCGCTGGAGAAATATATTGCCTTGCTGCTACGTTTGCGGTACCTACTTACGATAGGGTGCGTATTCGTAACTCGAGAGGGAGCAGCCCTGTGGTCTCAGGCCTGTGCAGGTTATGTTGCACGACGGGACGGTTTTGGGCGGCATCTCACGTCTGTCTCGGGAGAAGGGGGCCTTGGAGTTTCGGGTGAGGTTGTGTCCGACGAATGGCCTTAGTACGGGCTACTATATACTCAGCTTCGTTCCTTGTTGTCTCTGTTCTCCTTTCCCTCGACTCGAGAGCTGTCACCCATCGAGGGCCGTCCTCCCCTGTTCCCTGCTCGTCCTGTGGTTTTTTTTTTCTTTCCCTTGGGTTCCTGCTTCCTCTTTTTTTTTCTTTCTTCGTCTCGGTTCAGTGCGCGTGGCCAATCCCGGGGGCGCGGGCGTCGACCCCTGAGCCCTGAAATTTATTTTGGGGAGGGGATGGGGGGGGATGACCAGGTGTCACCAGGGGATGGAGGGGTAACTAATGGTCGATGGGAATAAGATGGAGGGTGAATGAGGAATCAATGTACGGATATGGTAATGTGTGAGGAGATTGGACAGAGAGTCGGATGGATTTATATTATCCAGAGGGCGGATGATGGATTGCTTGTTCCTTGACAATACTTGACAGGTACCTACAACTATTGACGGTGCATCCATGGAGAGATTGATTTTGGATTAATCTTACGCCTTAGCGTTGGGGCGGGCTGATGAACGAGTCCTCCGGCCTTGTGGAGAGAAAAGGGGAATACACGAGGTAGCAAAGTACGAATACCCTCCGTACAGGTTACTTCCGTAATGACCGTGATATTTCCCCTTTTATCCAGTCAACTAGGCATTGGCTCGAAAATGCACAACAGACATCTAGGTACTGAGAAACACGGTTCGCACTCTGGCGGTTGCTTGGGCGGATAGAGGTACTAGTACCTGCTGCCGAGAGAAGACTTGAGAGAGAGAGCCCCAACTTCCGGGTCCGGGTCCGGCGCAGCAGCTTACAATAAGTCATTACCTTACTACTAAGGTACTCAAACACACCACACCACCGCCGACCAAATACCTTCTTTTTTTTTTTTTTCCTTTCCCTTTCTTTTCTTTTTGCTTGCTCTCGTTTCGTGCTTGCATCGTTTTCTTTTCCCCGAATCGCCATGACGTCGTGAGAGCCGAGACCGTGTGTGTGTGCGCGAGAGAGAATTCGCTCCTTTATCTTTTTCCTCTACGAATAGTCTCCTCCTCGTCCTCGTCCCCATCGACCTCCTGTCCGCTCGCTCCTTCCCCCCCGAGTCAGGTCCTCGTCTCCTTCTCCTCCTCCTCTCGACAGTCCTCTCCTCCTCTCGATAGTCGTCTCCTCCTCTCGACAGTACTCCCCCCCTCCCTCGACAGTACTCCCCCCCTCTCGACAACCCTCCCCCCCTCGACAGTACTCCCTCGACAGTTCTCCCCCACAAGGAAATGAGCCAGAATGACCGCTCCGTGGCAACCGCCACCGCCAGGCCGGCCGCCCGCGTGCCCAACGGCATGAAGAAGTTCTCGTCGCGGCTCTTCGCCTTCACGCGGCTCACGCGAGGCCGGCAGGACGTCAACTCGGAGTGGGACACGGCTAACGTCGCAACGCGCGAGTCCTCGCCCGACGTGCACCAGCTGACGTCGCGCCGCCGCCGCCGCGAGGGCGAGCGCAAGAAGCCCGCCCGCAATGGCCTCACGCGCCTCGTCGTCGACGAAGAGCACCCGCCGTGCCCGGTATGCGACACCATCGACTTCCCCCGCCTGCTCAACTGGCGGCCCGGCCAGCCGCGACCCTGGATCCCCCTCGCCCACACCCTCGCCGAGGACTCGGCCTGTCCCTACTGCATCTTCTTCCAGGCCATGGTCGGCGCCGAACCCGACCTGACTCGCAAATTCACCCCCTACCTGCGCATCCGCCAGGCCTTCGAGCGCCTCGGCGTCGGCGAAAAACACGAGCTGGGGGGCGCTGTGCTGTTCGAGGTGACGACCAAGAGCAAGGCCCTGCCGTGGGGTTACATTGTGAGATTTGCGGATGGAGCAGACGATCTGGCGGGCTATCGAGACCCGACGCCCGTCATTCGTGGGAGGCTGATCCCCCCCAAGCTCGACCCGGTGCTGCCCCGGACCTGGATCGACTTTTGCATGACCAACCACGCCAAGACGTGCGCGTCGCCAGGCCGTCCGATCCGGGGGCTCAAGCTGGTCGACTGTCGGGACAAGGAGGTTGTGTTTGTCGACGACCTGAACGCCGAGGCCATCGAGTACGTGACGCTGAGCTACGTCCGAGGCAGCGCCGACGAGCTGCCACCCCCTCACGGAACCATGCCGGCAGTCCTCCCCGCCGAGCTGCCCCCGTTGCTGGCCGATGCCATGACGGTAACGCGGTCCTTGGGCTTCCGCTATCTCTGGGTGGACCAGTACTGCTTCCCGCAGTACAACGGCAACGAGCGCCGCCGGCAGTTGGATCGCATGGGCGACATCTACCAGCGGTCGGCCCTGACGCTCATCGTCGCCGCCGGCGAGGGCGTTGCCGACGGCATCCCGGGCGTCAGTCTTCTCCGCGAGGAACAATTGTCGCTCCAGACCGATGCCGGATACTTCACCACCTCTCTTACCCGACCCGACGTCGAGGTGAATGCCTCGAAATGGGCCTCTCGCGGTTGGACCTATCAAGAAGGCCTCCTCTCCCGCCGACGTCTCGTCTTCACCCCCTCGCAGACCTACTTCCAGTGCCAACACCTCCACTGCCACGAAACCATCTCCTACCCCCTCGGGACGAAGCCGGCCATCAACCTCGGCCGCGTGTTTCCCACGACCAACGCCGGCACGCACGCCAAGGACTTCAAGGCCCAGGTCAACGGGTACATGAGCCGCGAATTCACGTACCCCCAGGATCGACTGGACGCCTTCAGGGGCATACTGGACCTCTACGCCCACATGGACCCCGCCGTCGACAACCTCCTGGGCCTCCCCCTATACCACCCTCGCGCCTTCAGGAACGTGCACTCGGTGTCAAGAACAGACCGGCTCGCGGTTGGCCTGGGGTGGAGGCATGAGCACGTGGGCGAGGCCGACGTGCTGGCGCATTCCATGTTCCTCCACGGGCCGTTCCCTTCGTGGACGTGGCTGGGCTGGAAACTCCGCCCCGACTACCCCGACTACGGCCCCTCGTTCAACCTCTTCGAAGTCGCCGACGACGGCCCCCTCATCAGCGGCGTCACGGCGGCGCCGACGCTGGACCTCTCCGTCGGCTACACGGACCTCTCGGTGCTCTCCTGGGAGGACCGGGCCGAAGACATTGCCGCCAAGACGAGCGGCATCAAGTTCCTCCGCGTCAAGTCGCACTGCTTCGACATTCGCCTGCACAAGGACGCCCACGGCGAAATCTCCCTCTGCGACCTCGACCTCTGCGACCCGCACCCCGCCGCCCTCGCCTCGCTCCTCCTCCGCGCCAGCCACAGCGACGCCGACTCGGAGCCCCCCGCCGGCGACCACGAGCTCGTCGGCGTCTTCCTGGCCGGCCGCGACTGGCGCCAGGACGAGTCGTTCGAGTCGGCCAGCGTCCTGGTGTGCGGCCGCCGCGACTGGGTCGCCGACGGCGAGCTCGTGCGCCTGGGCACCCTCGAGTTGGGCGCCGGCGGCCTCTTGGGCGTCGACGACTTGAGCGCCGTGGTCAAGGGCGTGCTCAACGACGACAGGAGGCTGGATGTTCAGGTGCGCGAGCTTGACATTTACTGAGACCTTTTTTCCCTTTTTTTTTTTTGCCACGTTATCAGACGGTTATCAGACAACGACGAACTTATGCACACACACACACACACACACACATCCATCTTCATGTCCATGTACGGTGGTTTTTTTTTTTAACCATCTACATACGTATATATACACAATAATACCTGGATAGACTCAGGATTGGGGAGGGCGGATAGGAGGAACCTGATGAATGACCCGAACGGATTTTTGTACGGACGGACGGACGCGGAGGCGTGGTTGATCTCGTTTTGCTCCTTTTTTTTTTTTTTTTTTATATATCCTTTTATTTTTTGGGAGGCTTGGCTTGGCTTTCTCTTGATACCATGTACCATAGCGCATGTGGATAGCATTGATTCTACGGCATTCAAACTTGATTATTTGGCGTATTCAACTCGTCTCTCCTGAAATCTATCCTGCTACATTCCCGCGTCTCGTCATCGTCGGGGCCAGCCCTAGAAGTCGTCAAAACCCCGTTTTCCTTGAAAGAAGAGCCTACCCAAATCGACATTCTTGCTTGATATATACTCAATTCCCCCATGGACATTATTACAGTCCTCCCTTCAATCTATCCCGATATCCATAATAGCCCTCTTCGTCATATCCTCCTGCACCCAACCGACGATGCGACTCCCGACATCGCCCACCAAGCGCTCGTAGTGCGGCCCCGGAAGAAACAAGCCGCAGTGCGCTCCCACCTCGTCCACGTCGGCCATGAAGACCTCGACCCACGTGCGGTCTCGCTCGTAGCCCCCGTTGGCCGTGGGCGCCTTGTCGGGCAAATTGCAGAACTGGCGAAGCTTGCGAGGTTTGGGGCCGACTTCCGGCTCGGCAGACGCGAGAGCTGCCCTCTCGAGGTCTTGGGCTTCCTTCTCGAGACGGCGTTGCTCCTTGAGGGCTTCCTTCTCCTTGCGCTCGGCTTCCTTTCGGGCCTCCTTCTCGACACGTTCGGCTTGTTTGCGGGCTTCCTTCTCTAGGCGTTCGACCTCCTTCCGGGCTTCCTTCTCCTCTCTCTCTGCTTCTTTGCGCGCTCCCTTGGCCAGGCGCTCCACATCCTTGGAGGCTTTTCTACGTCTCTTCTCGACAATCTTCTCGCGCTCGTGAATCGCCTTGGCGCGGTCCTTCATCGCTTGCTCGTATACGCGCTGGAGCCGCTTGGCCTCTCTCTCGGCGAGCTTTCGAGAGTCCTTGTCGGAATACTGATCCAGGTCCGGCAGCTCTGGTGGCGTTGGCTCGTCGGGGATTGGGGGGAGGTCCAGCTCGAGGCTTTGGTCCGAGGGGCGGGTTTGCAGAGTGGCCGAGTCCGACGGGTCGGAGGACTCGTCCATGGGAGTTGGGTCGATCTCTTGCATGGAGAGCTCGTCAAAGTCTCCCGGTAGGGATGTGGTATCTTGACCTGTTGTGTCTGGGGATAGAGTTCCCGAGCATGTTGCTAGGTTAGGAGCCGAGTTGCCGGCAAATAACTTGGACTTGTCATGATCCTCAATGGTGATGCTCGGTCTGGAGCCATGTTGGCTGGCCTGGAGCTTCCCTTTTTCGTGCTGGAGAGATTTGGGCTCCAATATATCAATCTCTTCCGTCGGGTGGCCTCCTGTGAGGTTTTTCGCGGCTGGCGCCGAAGCTGGTACCGCTGCTAGCACCGCTGCATCGGCGGTCTCTTTTTGAGTACCAATCATGTCTACCTGCTCCTCTTCCTCTCCAGCATTGAGGGATTCGGACTGGGGGGTCCCGGGCTTGGGGGATTTCGGCAGACCAGTGCACAGGGTGTAGTAGTTGACGAAGCGGACTCTCGTCGTTGGGCCTCGAGGATCTTTTCCCGGCCCAGATGGCTGCAGCTCGTCGACGTCTTCAAGCGCCCGAAGATGGCAGTATCGTGACTCGAGGCCAGCGGGGTCGGCGAGAACACCGCCGTACTCGAGATACGACATGAAGTGCTTTGTCGCGGCCGAAAAGAGGTTCTCTGAGCGGTACTTTGAGGCGAAGTGCAGTGCACGTCGAACGAAAGGCTGTTCGCGGAAAGCGGCGTCGTTGAAGAAGGGAGGGTTGAAATAGGGATCCGAGGGGGGGAGAACAGATGATATGGACGCCGAGGACGAGGAGGAAGCCACGGCTGAGGACTGTGAGGTTGCCAAGTTCAGGGACGAAGAACCGGCAGTGGTGATGGTGCCCCCGAGTCCATCAGTGACTCCAAGATTGTAGCCGCTGTCATCCGGGGCTGGTTGTTGCGGCTGCGGAGAAGGCTTGAAGAGACTCGAGATGCCCGAGACGATGATGCCTGGGTGAAGACCAAGAAACGGGCAGTCGAGGGAGACATGGCCCAGGATGCGATGTTTGAAGGGGGTTTGGGCATACGGACTCGAATTTGGCTATCACGGGTCAGCATTGCTAGGCCTATATAATGCGAGACACCATTACTCACCATGAGAACGATGTCGGCAGCCAAGATGCCACCCATGGAATGACCAACGATGATAACATCGGTGGTAGGAGACTCGTGTGGTACAAGCCAGTCGCTAAAGTTGTCTCTCGCAACGTCGACGGCACGATACGTCTTGTAGCGTGGATAAAGCTTGGTGTGGATGACATGAGACTCGGAGAGCATACTAGTCAGGAGGGCATGGACATGGGCAGGGAACGAGCGAAAGGACTCGTCATTCCCGAGGAAGCCATGCAGGTAGATAAGCAGGAGCGTCCGGCGGCCTCGGGGATCGGCGGTGGAGGAGGATGAGAGGGAGGGAGAAGGGGTATAGGCTTGAACATCTGTGGGGTGAAGGGACTGGGTAGACGAGGAACGGGGATCGAGGGGCAGCTTCCAGTCATTGTACGTCTCGGCCAGAGAGGAAGTCGGGACGGGGGAGGGAGACGGGGCCGAGGCCGGGGTCGGGGCCGGAAACGGAGTCGGGCCCGGAGTCGGTGTCGGAGAAATGAAGGCTGACTGGTGCGGGTGCGGCAACTCTTGGTAGGGAGGAGGGGGAGTCGGTGGGGAGGACCGAGGCGGAGGCGGCGGCGGAGACTGAGACGGAGTCAGAGTCATGGTGGAGGGCACGAAGGCAGCGAATCCTTCTGGGTGTAGAGAGAAAGAAGTGCACGCTTTGGGGGCAGAAGTAATTGTGATGGTGGTGATGGTGTTGGGATGAGAGGTTGATGATGTGTGTTGAGTCGTTACGCACGTGGGGTAACAGCGTCGTGCTTGCCCAACATTTTCTCTCCAGAGGTCGGTCGGTGGACTGATAACGAGGCGCAGTCACGACGGGCCTCACAGAAACTAAAATGCGAATATATTAGGACATGCCTACGAACAAATCGCAATCAACGACTACATCAAAACCATATGGCAAATCGACAGCCACGATGGTTGTGTCTTGCAAAGAAACGCGGCTCTGTTCCCTTCGTGGTTACCCGGGAGTGGCTGACTGAGGATCCCCCACTGCGAATCATTCGAGATGGATCGTCAGGACTGGCCACTTCAACCATCAGATATATTAATTGCCATCTGTCGGCAGTGTCCCGATGGATGCCATTTATTTCCCTGTGGCGACTGCATTAAAAGGTCCCGACGACCAACATGCACTCTGGAACCAATCACCCAGCTCGAATGCTCACAGCCAGCCATTCGACACCGATTTCGCATTGATTCAGGGCGAGATTACAAGTGCAGATCCTCAACCGTCGCACAGCATGTCATCGGCCCCCTTTCCTCTGAACTAGAGGAGAAGGATTTGAAAGGCAGATGAACCCAGGCGGGCTTTCCTCACCGGGGCAAACCCTCCATGCAGGGCTTCCCGAGAAGAAGCAACAAGACACGATAAAGGAGAGAGGGGGAAATGGGAGCCATCTATGAACACCATCTCCATCTCGCCTTTGACGAACACAGCCAAAATGGATCTTGGCGACCCAGAATACACACCTGAATGAACTGATGAGAAGGCTCTTTTGGGCTTCCCTGGCTCCTCCACGGGCTCCTTTCACCGAACTCGACCGCGCGTCATTCTTCACCCCGGTACGGAGCCTTTGCGTGCCTGAATTCTCCGTCCCACCCTTGGGGACCTGGACCGACGACGGTGGGATGCTGAATGAATAGCGAGATGGGTTCTGACTGGCATTTTCTTGCTTCTCCCGGCCTCTACTTTTGAAGAGAGCACGGGTGGCGATCTACCGGGAATTGCGTGCAGGAGGTGTTTGCTGCCCAAGGGTTGGTTGGCCTTCTCATCAATCCCCGGCAGCGAAATTGACCATCTTCCTCCTTGCGCATGCAGACCGGACTCACTTCCAGACGGGAATCGACACTCGGGATGGCACGGACGAGGAGATGAGGGCGCAGTTGGACAGACGCTCCAGGGATGACGGTTACATCAAAGGTGAGTGTTATTAGGGGAACCCCAAGCTGCTCTGCTCTGTTGGTTGTTTCCGGATCAGAAATGTGCATATGTATTCTCCGGGATGCCAGAGAATGGACGAGCGAATGTCACTCGCATTCCCTCGACTCGAAACACGCGCGTCCTGTCTTGACGACTGTCGTATTCCTTCAACACCAGGCCAAGCTTTTCTGGACCCGAGTCCTAACGCACCGAAAAACGAAACACGCGTGCCGCGCCGTCAACGGGGGATTTTTTAGCATTTTCCAAAAATAATGCCCCATGGCTCTTACGAAGCTGAGATTTGGCGTCGATGGCCCCTAGTCTAGACATTTCAAGTCGTCGTCACCCTCATTTCCTCTCTCTTTTTCTCTCTCTTCCATTTCTTGACGTTGGTTTGGACAGGACGCTCCCGTGATTCACTTGAGTGGCCACGGGCAATCGTCGCGGCGAAGAGAGGCTTCGTATTCCAGGCCCGCCCGGATGCTACGTGTTGCATGTCTCTTGTTTAATGTATGTTTGACTGGGAAAAACGGGGGGACTCTCGTGGTCTGCATTCCTGCTTCCTGCATGCCCTTGCTCCTCGCGCAGAGCCGTTCGTTCCATACCCATGCCGCCACTTGTGGTACGGGCTGTTGCGACTTGGTTGGTCGAACAGAAACATCATGGTAGCACTGCAGCACTTGAATTAAACTATGCTTCCGTGGGTGCTTGTGTTTGGGTGCATCGGATGTGACCTTGGCATGGACGGGAATCGTGTCTCTCCGTCCACCTGGCCTAGCGTTTGGTGACGACGGCGTGCAGCCCGGGCAGCAGCATCTGGGTGGGAATACGAGGCCGGCCGTCTCGAATGAGAGGAGAGCTTCTGCAATCATGGGGGGGTTTTTATGTTTTTATTCTTCTTTGTTTGCTTTGCCCTGTGTTCAATACCGCACATTAGCTCGCATGCAAGGCGTGTCCACCCGCAAGCTAATGGAACCAATGCAGGCACGAACACGCGAGTTCTGCAGGGCCGAGTAAGCGGCAGGTGCCATCCCATCCATCACTCATCACTCATTCTCTGTTTGATGGGCAAACATCTCCTCTTCACCCAACCGCGCCCTCGGGTGGGCTCTTCAAAGAACCCGGGTTTGCCGCTGTGAGAATCCGTCCCCTACTGCCCTGTACATCCGACGCGGATCTACGGAGCACCGACGCTTCCCATCCATTCCCCAGCGACGACATGGAATGCTTCTCTCAGCCCACGCCAGCAATGTCCCACCTCCCACCGGCACCGCAGCTACCGTCCAAGAAGCGCCGCGTCTGCGCAGATATTGCCCGGGGTATCTTCGCCTCTGCTTCCATTTGCTGTTATGTCGTTCCCGTTCCTGGATCGGGACTCTCCCCTTTCGCGGCCGCATCGCCCTGATTGGCCTTGGCCGCCCGGCCCTTCCAGGAACCCCTGGGAGCATACACGAGCCCCAGGAGCCCCCAGGAGCCACCGCGTCCCCTATCAAGCGAGATTATATCCCCATCACGGGCTTTTCCTCGACGTGGTCTTCAACCTGGTGCGTTTCCGGGGGGCCGATGCCAATTTAGTTCGCCCATCTTCGACGACTGCTGTTGCAGAGTTACATCGCGACGCTGCGTGCGAGCGCCCAAGACCTGGGTACCACTTTTACCGTCTGGAGTCTGAACCACAACGCCTCCCCTCGTCATTTAGTCTAGTTGGCGCCCACTCCCCAATTTGCTTCGTATTCTTGGACTCTCTCTCACACATTCGCTCTCCCTCGCGCCTGTCTCTTTCCCACCCCTCCTCCTCCGTCTCCTCCTCCTCCGTCTCCTCCTCCTCCTCCTCCCTTCTCTAGTCGTTCATTTTTCTCTATTCAACACCACCGCTCTTTTGGTGACGTCTGTCTTTTCGCCCCGTGGCCATGCCATCGTCGACCGTTGACCGTTGCCGTTGATGTTAATACAAGGAACCGAGGACCGGACCCAATAGCGCCCGACCAGCCCAGCCCACCGCCAAATTTGCCCTGTCCGACCAGGTCAGCCACTCATTTCGAGGAGGAGAACAAAGAACGCCATCGTGAACAAGGGACAATTGTGTGTTTTTTGTTTGTTGTTTTTGGAAGAGAAGGTCAGAAAGAAGAGAAATTGTGCACAAGATCGGAAAGTGAATTTCGACATCTGGGAAAAAAGAGGGATCGACGAAAAAGATATTGGCAGAGCAGAGAAGCAACACCACAACAGCAACTCGACCGTTGATCGCTGGAGGAAGGAATTGTCATCTCTTCTGGGAATGAAGGATGGCTCTGTAGACGACGCGAATTGCTACCGTCTCTTCCACCCTCGCTTCGACCTCTCCCATCTGCCGCCACGAAGCACGACGACGACTACGACGACAATAATTACTTCACTCGCTCGCTCGCTGGCACAACCACCACACGCTCTCTATCCCGCGATATCTTCAGGATCCTTCACTGAAATCCTCCAACCCTGCCGCGCCGCCCCATTGTCGTAGCGAATACGATCGCCAGCCAGTCCTTTCAGTTCCCAGTTTTCGTTCTTTTTTTTTATTAGGAGCCCCGAGGTCCCCGCAAAAGCACACACGCACATACGCAATCCTCATCAGAAGGAGAGAAGGCTTTCGAATCCCTGGGCTCTTGGACATCGCCACGCCTGCGACGGCGCCGTTGACACGAGAGAGACGACGACACGCGCACTTGGCACGCCACCGCAATCCGGTCCGTCACGTCGTGTCCCCTCAGCCGCTCCAGGTGCCCTACGGCTTCCCGTTCGCTCCCTGTGAACCCCAGCTGTAGGTACCCGGGCACCCAGCCTACCAGCGCCGCCTCCTGCCTGTAACCACTGACCACCCCCTGGAAGGCCGCGCCCACTTCCTTCCCACTCCGCCCACATCTAATCCCACGGCCCACGACGACCCACGACCGACCATGACTTACTCATCCAGCGGGCCTTCACTCGCTCAGGCCCCAGACGTCGATCCGTCTTCGTCTCTGTCTTCCTTCGACTCCTCATCCGCAGACTCGTCATCGTCGACGTCCTCTCGCTCTCACTCTCACTCTCATTCAAGCTCCCACGCTCGTTCACACAGCAAGCGCCACGCCCATATCCATCGCTACGACCGCCAACCTGAAGCAGAAGCCCAGGACTTTGAAGACGCCAAGCACAACCTTGACTCTGGCTCTCGACTCCGCCACTCGCACCTACGCCGCCTGCAAGTCCGGGAATCGCAAGCAGCACCCAAGGTTGAGGTCCGGGACGAAGCGACCAGCGGATACGTTACCCAGATCGTCCAGACCGTGTCCCTCGTTCAAGTCGTGGACTCTACCGGCTCTCCCATCGAGCTCCAGACTCGCTACGGAGCTCCCAACACGGTTGTTGTCGATTCTGCCTCGGGCAGCACCGTCTCGGCCTCCGACCCGGAGTCGTCCACGGCGGCGGTACCGGCATCCAACGCTTCCCAATCCAACAATGTTGCCCAGAGCTCGGCAGACATGACGCCCATCCAGGCGTCCACTCCCGGCGTGGACGCCACTTCGTCCGGCGCTGCGTCGCAATATGCTACCCCGGGTTCGACCACCAACGCGGCAGCAACTCCCGCCGTGACGTCCTCGTACACGGTTGAGCTGGACACGCTTCAGGACACCGCCCTGACGCCTAGTCACAATGCCACCAGCTCTGCCACCTCAACTGGTATGTCGGGTATCGTCTGATTTTGGAAGTCCTTGTCAACTAACACATGACTAGACTCGAGCACCTCACTGACAAGTCTGACCACACTCACTGACACAACGAGCTCAACCTCTGTAGTATCCTCGGAAACCACTTCTGGGACCACTTCTGAGACGAGCTCGGACAGTTCCATGCACATGGAGATGCTCTCATCAACATCTACGACGGAATCTGTGACCTCATCTTCCACCACTACCACCAGCACCTCACTACTCTCTTCCTCTACAATCTCATCGACGACGACCGATCTCTCATCATTGAGTCTCTCATCAACCATCTACTCTTACTCGACCGAAACCTGGACCTCGACTCAGTACGGCGATTACCAAAGCGGCGGTGGCGGTGGTGACGGCGGCGACTATGGCGGTGCCACGGCTACGAATGCGGTTGCTAACCCGACGTCAACCTCCTCATCCGACTCGTCTGGCGGCACGCTCTCTCCTCAGCAGAAGAAGATTGTCGGTGGCGTGGTGGGAAGCGTTGCCGGGCTTGCAATGTTGGGACTCTTGGTTCTCTTGGCGTTGAAGTATAAAAAGAGACAGGGCGACAAGTCGATGTTTGGCGACAGCCTGTCTGGAACACGCACCAAGGGCCTCATTACCGGCGGAGGTGGAAGCGGAAGCGGTGGAGCCATGACGGAACGTGCCGGGCCTTTTGCCGTTGCTGCTGCCCTGGCCGGCCTGACAGCTAAGAGGAGCAGCCCACCTCCCGAGTCAAGCACTGGGGAGCGAGGCTTCTATCGTGTGTCTGGCAAGAAGTTGCCGTCGGTTCTCCACAACGGCGGCGATGGATACTCGGACCCTCGCGCAGAAGAAACCCAACACAACAACCGAGAGAGCGTCGCCAGTGGCCACACGGACTACTGGAGGGGCTCGCAGGCCTTCGTTCCGTCCAAGGATGGATCAACTCGATTGGCCTTGGGATCTCCGATGAGACCAGTGAGTGGCGTGCCCATTATACGGACAGGCCCAGCCCGCACTCCCATCACGGAGGAGAACCCGTTCGCCGACCCGGTCCCGACGGCGACTCCGGGCCCGACTTCTCGACCACGCCCAGATTCGGACGCGCTTGGCGGTTCGATTGCAGGAGGGTCAATTGCATCTCAGGACGGCTCTTGGACTTCTCCATCACGATTCCATGAAAGGATATAAACCCCACGGGTTTGTTCATTTTCCTTGTCGACTTTTGTCTCAATATCTGAGCGTTCTGTACATTTGTTGTTGCATCATGAGGACGGAGCGAAAATCTGTCCACCACTACCAACTACTTACCTTACCGTCATGGGGTCCTTTTTTATCTCGTCTTTTCATCTTCGTTTACATATTCCCCTCACCCCAGTGGCGAGAAGCATTCTGTTTGGCGTTCGAATGTGGTACCACCCTTGGGATCTTGGGACAAATTTTTTTTCTTCTTTTACTTTAATCTGATATGGAAAGGATAGCTGGGAATATAGAAGCAACAGGATCTGGAGCTGCGAGTGGAAGATAGAAGGAGCGGCAGCACCTACATACAGCATGGGAAGAAGGAAGATGCGGGAAGGCGAAACACAACGAGACGCGTCCCTGATGGACCATCTTCTTTGTCTTCCACTTTGGATGTGGATGTAGGGTCTTTATTTTCTAATGACCTCCCTGGAAAAAGTAGAGGGAGACCTCTGTTTGGGTGGGCAAGCGCTGCAGAAATGCAGGCCGAGGTTATTAGTGTACATATGATGCAGGCTTGCCACCCGGGGTTTAAAAAGCAAGATACCCCATTTGAAGGGTTCTTTTTCACAACAAATTCTTCCATGTCTACTTTGCGTGCGTGAATGAAGTGTAAGAGATGGTTTGAGGATTAAGAGGCATTCCGTGTTCGTGACCTGGAGGTGCTCGAATAAGTGCTTACTCACTGTATAAGCCGTGCGTGGCTGGAGGTGAAGCTGAAAATAGGCTCGAGCTATTCGCACATACAGACTCGGGTCTGAACAGACGCTCGTGAGGCGAGGGATTCCAAGCGCAACAGCATTGGCACACAGGGCATGGCTTTCCTGTCTTGGCAGGTGCACTCAATTTGTTGTCAGTGATGACCAAGAGGCCGGATGTGAATTGGGCGGCCGAATGTATTTATAGGTCGGGGCGGCAGCCTCGTGCCGAACGTCAATGCAACGCTACCACCCAAGTGTACCGTGGAATTTTGGTACTGGAGTCTTCTTCCTCCACATGAGGTCGAGCTAGACGGCCTCGTTCCGGGGACGGCACAGCCTCAATGCCCGAAACTGGTCGGGGGCACACGAGAGGAAGGGGACTGGGTTGTGAAACGAGGGAGTGTATCGAATGAAGAAGAAGAGGAAGAAAAAAAAAAAAAAAGAGGGAGACAAGAGAAGCGAAAGGTTGAAAGGAATTGCTCGGATGCCCGAGTGTCAACGGGTTGTAATCAGGGAGTCCGGGCGTGATTTGCGCAAGTGCGGAGGTGCGGAGGTGCGGAGAAATCATGAAGCAGCACATGTCTCGACGGCCAGTCTGATTTGTAAACTGCTCCGTGGAAGAGAAGTTGGGAAGAGGGCGGCGGGAGAGGGAGAGGCGGGGGCGACAATGCTTGGGAGACATGCACAGCCTCACTGCACGCCAGGCGAGTAAGGATACGGGATGGGGGACGTATTCGGACTTTTTTTTTTTGGGTTGTTTTCCCATGACTTATCACTGCCCGCTGGTCGGGTCTGGCCGGGAGTCACGGAGGGGGTGAAGAGGCAAGAGCACCAAGATGCATCAGCATCCATGGAATGCCCACGCGTCTCTCGGTGTGCGGATGAGGTGTCTGGGTCTCGAGCCACCGTGCCATGGCCCAGACTCCAGCAGATGGAATGCGGACGGTTGGGAGTCCCTGCAAACGGCAGTTGAGCGGTATCTTCCGAAAGAAGGGGATTGGATGCATGATGGACGAGACGAAAGCATTGAGAGTCTAATGCCGAATACGTGGGAGGAAGAAAAAAAAAGGGCCTATCTCGATGATACACAACGGCATCTTAACCACTAGCGGTAATACAAGAACGGGCGGCTCATCAACCAGTGAGAGAGAAAACGTTTTGCCTGGCGACCCTATCGCATCGGGAGTGTCGCAGCCAAGATGGAGGGCCCGTGGCTGCCCTGACAAATACCAGCCCAGGGACGCAGGAGAATTTTCCAAGAAATGCAGGGGCCTCCAGGCTGTAACGAAAGAAGGCCTATTCTTGCTTCGACTGAACAATTCACCAACAACAACAAGGTAGCATTCGAGAGTCTTGCAACTCGACGCGTTTCGCCATCTTCTCACCATCTTCAGGTTGCTTGGCCGCTTGGCCGTTTTTTGCGCAGAGGCCTCCCGGCCTTTCCCTTGGGTTTCCTTCTTGTCTGACAGGCAAGGGCTGTTGTTCAAAGTCAGCACTGAAAGCACAACCCGAACAAAATCCGCCGGCTTGTCAGAGTCGCTTTCTTCCAGGCGTCGAGATGGGCGCATTAGTTCGCGTCTCTTGTCATCGGCCACCACTTTAGCCCCCATAATCATCATCATCGTCATCGACGGGAACAATCTCCTGCACACGCCGGAAAGCCTTTGAACTTATTTGATCGCAGAATGAAGCTCTTTGGCGCAAGGCGAGGTGAATGACGGGCGCTACAATTCCAAATCATGGAGGGCTCGCTCGGTCATGGATTGAAGGCGTGCGGTTTTGCAAGGACCGTCTTCTTTCCGCGCTTGGTCGCTTCCCCAATGACCGCAAATCCCGGCGCTTGAATGCTGACGTCGAATCCATATGTATGAATCCAACTTCGAGCGTGATTGATGAGTCTTGGCTGCGCAAGTGACTTTTCAAGGGAGGTGCCCATTTTAGCGTCCCGGTGGCGGCGCCTTCCCAAGATCCATCCACCCATGGAAGCAAGGGAAGGTCCCCCAAGGCGCTCACTTGCCTCTCTCACGGACTGGCAGTGCTCCTTCCTCTCCCCCTCTCCTCTCTTCAGGTTCCTTCCCGAGTCGAGTCCTCCCCATCCCTGCTCCACACCCAAAGTCCGTTCCCCTCTTATCCCGGAAGGCCCGCCTTGGACAAGTCAAGTTCCCCCGACTGTTCCCATTCACACATCATTAAACTACCTGCTAGTAGCTTCTCAACCTTCGCCCTTTTCGCCTCCGAACCTCCCTCCAATTTCTAATCCACCATCTCTGCGACGCTGCTTCGCGATCCCCTTCTGCATGGGAGCGTGCGCTTATCCGTGACGCAAAAGGGTCGTCCTCCCGCCGCCTCTTGCCAGCTTAAACATCCGCCCTTCCCCCCTCCACTGCCCAACGCCGCGAAGTACCCCAATTGCGCTCGACGACCAACTCGCCTCGGGGTCACCATCTGGACGCCACTCCGAAACCTCACCCCCCGACTCCTTCGCTGCTCCGACTGCCTTTACCCCGATTACGATCCCGTAGCATCATCTGCCTAGAAGTCCGCCAACATGAACCACCCAGCCTTCCAGATACCGGGCATGCCGCCCGCCATGATCAATCAGCCTCCCCAGATATTCGGCTACGATGGCCTGCCAGCAATAACGGCCGACATGGCCTCTCAGATGTTTCCGGACAACATGCTGTTGGATGACACGGTCGAGGCCAAGAGGAGGAGGATTGCCAAGGCAAGTTTTGCTCTTACAAGTTCCCGGCGCAACTGCTGACTTGACCCGTCTGCAGGCCTGCGACATGTGCCGCAAGAAGAAGATCAAGTGCGACGGAAAGCTGCCCGCCTGTGGACATTGTGCCAACTACAAGACCGAATGCGTATTCACACAGGTTGAGAAGAAGCGCGCCCCCCCCAAGGGGTATGTCTTACACTTCACACATGAGGAGCTTGGATTTATGTGCTTACCAATTCCCAGCGCCAAGTACATTGAAGGCTTGGAGAACCGACTCAGCCGCATGGAGCACATCTTGAGACTGTCAGGTACATTCGCGCCGCGATTCTTCGGTTTTTGAAACAGTGGCTAACACCCGCCGTAGGCCTGATTGATGACGAGGATGGCGATGTTGATCTTGGAGCTCTCGAGAAACAACTCGAGGAGAAAAAGGAGCGACATGCTTCCATGGCCGCAACCTCTTCCTCCCCAACGTCTCCGTCGCACACTGCTTCGGGAGCCGACGGCGCCGAGTCAACTCCACAGAGCTCCTTGACTTCGCCAGCCCCCATTCCCGGCAAGGACGAGAAGCGCAAATCCATGAGCCCGCCTCAAGAAAGCCGAGAAGGTGAAGAGGAAGTCTCGGCTTTATCTGAAATGATGTGCTCTCTAGTCACGAATACGTATGGCGAGACGAGGTTCATTGGTGAGTGACGCTTGCAACTTAGACCAGTATTCCCGCTAACCCAGTCCAGGATCATCTTCAGGCTTCTCCATCTTCTCGCCCAAGGGTATCGAATGGGTCAACAGTAAGACGGGCGACCGGTCTTTCCAGCGTACGATATCCGATGTTTCGGTCGATGACCACAAGTGGACGAACTGGAAACCCGAGGTCTTTGGAGATCTCTTCCGGCGCCCCATCTTCCGCCCCCTGCCAGCAAAGCCCGAGGCCTTGTCCCTGTTGAAGGACTTCTTTGAGAACTTCAATTGCATCTTCCCTCTCTTTCACCAACCCACCTTCATGCACCTCGTGGAACGACAATACTCCACCGACCCTTACCATGGTTCCGGATGGTGGGCCAGTCTCAATTGCGCGCTGGCCATTGCTCATCGTCTGCGTGTCATGAGCAACCTTGTTCCCCAAGACGAGGACGACAAAGCCTGGGCTTATCTAAAGAACGCCATGGGTGTTTTCCCAGAGTTGGTGATGCGTAACACAGATCTTCTCAGCGTCCAAGCCCTTCTCGGTATGGCTCTGTTTATGCAAGGCACACCCAATCCCCAGCCCAGCTTCCTCCTCATCTCTGCCGCCATGCGCCTAGCTCACAGCATTGGTCTGCACAAGCGCGGCACAGGCTTCAACCTGAACCCCATCGAAATCGAACAGCGAAAGAGGGTCTTCTGGATTGCATACATGCTGGACAAGGACTTGTGCCTCCGATCTGGCCGCCCACCTGCTCAGGACGACGACGACATGAATGTTGAGCTGCCCGAGGCCAATCCCGCGGACAATATTGGCAACATCCCACTGGCAGACGGCAAGGGCAAAATGAACCTGTTCCGGGTCATGTGTGAGGTGGCAATTATTGAGAGCGAAGTGTACAAGCGCCTATACTCTGTGCAGGCTTCCAAGCAATCCGACGGTGACCTGCTCAACACCATCGGTGAGCTTGATCAAAAGTTGGAAGCTTGGAAGGACAGCATTCCTATCGATTTCCGCCCCGAGCACGAGATCAAAGCTTCGCACACTCCTCTTATTCTCCATGTCGTCATGGTTCACTTCACTTACTACAACTGTCTGACGACTATCCACCGCATGTCTGTTCACCACGGATATTGGACCAGCAGGCTATCGAACTACGCTATCCAAGGGTTGAATTCTAAGCCCCTGAACCCTCGAGTCTTTGCTTCGGCAACCATCTGCACCAATGCGGCGCGGGCCTCTGTGTCGTTGCTCAAATATGTCCCGCAAGGAGATTTTGCTTGTGTTTGGTAGGTCGATGTCTTAACACCACGTGAATCCGACACTGACACTTTCCAGGATGATTTTGTATTTCCCCGTGTCCGCACTCGTCGCCTTGTTCGGCAACATTCTACAAAATCCCATGGATCCGCGCGCGAAAGCCGATACTCGACTGATGAATACCGTTGTGACATTCTTGTCCATGCTCGGACAGGAGGCTGAACAGGGCGGTGTCCACCGAATGCTGGGTATATGCTCTGAATTTGAGCGCATCGCCAAGGCCGTCATTGAAAAGACCGAGAAGGACCAGTCTTCGCGGCGCAAGCGAAAGAACCAGGACGCGAAGCAGTCGGTGTCACACACCCCCCGACCGTCAACTTCGATGACTGCAACCAGCGCGACCCCTCCAAGCGTAGCGGGCAGCAATGCGCACTTCTCGCCTCCGCAACACCCGGGCTCTGGAGCCACCGTCACACCCTCTGCCATGAACGGGTCTCCCCAAATGAACACGCCTGCATGGCAGGACTTTGGCGATTTTGACTCGTTCAACATGACTGGCACGGACATGTCTTCACCACCCTCGAGAGGAATGTACCAACAACCGCTGCTCCCACAAGATCTCTTCTCCCTGCCCATGAATTTGGACTTTACCTTTGCGGAGATGAGCGGTGGCGCATACCCGACGGTTGAGAATGGGAACTTTGATGACACTGCTATGCCTCTGTCGTAAGGATTCAAACATGTATGGCGCGAAGGCTGTGTCGGCAGCGCATAGATGGTTTTAGACGCTGTACATCAACCTGAATGACCATGTACTTAGTTGGCCTGGGGCCTGGAAAAGTGTTTTCTTGGGATGGGTGTAAGGGTGCTTCGGATCATGGATTGGAATATAATGAGATATGCGACACGATGGACTTTTTCGGGGTTATCCAAGGATTGGATATTTGGGAGCCTGGTTGCATTTTCATCCCCTCTCACCTCTGTTTCTTTTTGCATTGGCTCGCGAAGGTCTCTGAGACGGGCCACTATGTAGCGACAAACTAAAAGATGGCGATGAATCTTCAAGCTAAGTTGCGATGGATGTCCGGTAGCCAAGTGAGTTGGCGAACCATGTAGTCCACGTTATGCCTCCCTAGTTATTGGACCTCGTCTCGAGCATGACATCGCCCCTTTCATATCCGGTGGCGGTTTCGAAGCGACAACCGTTCCCGGACTGAAACGGGCACGAACCGAAACCGGCTCCAACGACCTCCGACAATCGGCATCGAACAACAATCAATCACATGAATCGAGGAAGCGACTTTCCTCTTCACTCTGAGAAGGCAACGAACGGACCATGAATGGTTGAATGATTTCGCTTTAACCAGCTGTCGATCTTTTTTTTGGGCGACTCTACTGGCCTCTAATCCAATATAAAAAAAAACACAAGTGCCGACTGCGCTGTTCACCTTTGCCCTCCGCTTTCATCTGTGACCCCCTCCCCGCCACCTTTCGCCGTCCGAGAGAAAAAAAAAGGCCGTGGCGGTTCATGTCGACCAAGCCCGTGTGAAGAAGGAATAGGGAAAGGGAAGAAAAAAGCAGAAATAGACTCGCGAATCCGTCAGCTGACGGACTTTTTAACCCTGCCGACCCGATGCCCTCCTCTCCTATTCGACCATCCAGACAAGAAGCAGCATGCAGCATCATGAGAAAGGAAAAGGACGTTGCGACAAAAGGAGAGAAGGGGCGAGCGTCAGGGAACGAAAAAAAGAAAAAAAAAAAAAAAAAAAAAAAAAACCTGAACGAGGAGGCCGTGTGTCTGAAAGGACGTCGTCCCCCTTGAATTTGTCCGGAAATTGCCGCTCCTATTTTTCCCCCTCATCGCCCGTCGCCCACCCCTTTGTCCCCCTTTGTTCAAGAGTTGAAAAACCACCCTCCTCTGTTATGCCTAAACGCCGTGCTGATGGACGAAGTCGTTTATCCGTCCGTGAATGACAAGAGAAAATATAAAACCGTAAAAAAAAGTCGGGCGTGAAAAAATCAACGAAAATCGGTGGGCGACTGGACGCTGGACTATGACGGAAGAGGCCGTTTTTCTTTTTTTGTTTTTGGTGTGTTTGCGCCTGTACGTCGAGAAGGCGCCTCGTGTGTATCGTGGAATACCCTGTACAATGTATGAAAACGAGGGAGGCAAGAAAGCCAACCGAGACGAAGCGTGTCGTGGCATGACTGCATTTTTTGGGCCTTTTTTTTTTCTCTCTCGGGGTTTGCGAGTACTGCTTACAAAGTCCGTGGGGCCTGAAGACAACCTCAACCAAGGTCTATTAGACAGGCCCTGAGCGACTTGTGGAGATGGGGGGAAGGTTGAGAAGAGATGTGTTCGCTAAGGAGGTTGGGAGGAGAAGCTTCAGGCGCCAACCATGCCGGGTCCATAGCTTTGCTGGCGCATTGCGTTGGGGTACGGTGAAGCATTCCCTGGGTTCTGAGAAAAAGGTCAGCCAAGGGAAGATGAATCGAGAGTGAGGGGTATATCGTTACCTTCTTGCGCCGTTTCTGGCCTCCCTCTCCTTCTCCTGTAGAGTATCCCCCATCCACGTTTGCATCATCGTCAGGGAAGCCCTCTCCGTAACCTTCGAAGCTACTATCACCGTAGGTTCGTTTCTTCATGCTTCGCTGAGGGCGGTGGGGATTCTGGCCTGCAGCTCCTTGAGGTTTTAGCCGGTTCATGGCTCCGGGAGCGGTCAAGGGCGTGCCTGGGGCGGTGGCCCTGCCTGACTGTGGTTTCGAATCGCCGTTTGAGGGCGCAATGTCGCCTAGCACCGACGTATCCCAGACGTTTTTCGCTATAGGACCTTTGGTCATTGTGAGGGCCCGACCGAGGCCGGCGAGCGACATTTCTGATAGGCCATCAGAGATTTCTCTACCCTTGACTTCGTGGACATTCCATTCCAAGTCTGGCACCTGCAGCATGGCCATGAATTCCGACGGCACGTTTTCCCGCTTCTGCACGTCGAAGTGACCGGCCACGCCTAATCTCTTCATGTGACCCTTGTACGTTTGTCGTAGAGCATTCTTCTCTCCATTTGGCTTCTCTCGGGCCACCGACGCCGCGAGGGGTTCGAGGTTGAACATCGCGTACAAATCTTCCGAGGTCCGCGGCAAAGATTCGGGGTGCGCTACAGACAAGTCACGTTAACAAACAAATTCTGGTGTGTGCGTCGTCGAGACTCCCGCGAGTCGTCACCAAGTCAAAATGGCAGCGCCAGGAGGAGCGGGAAGAGGACGGCGAAGGGAGTCTTACGAGTTTGGCGAAGCAGGTATTTCTTCCCCACATCGAGATGCAGGTCCTCAATGCCTAGCTTGCTTTCCTCGAGGTGAACCTTCTTCAGCGCGCGGTCGCCGCTGTCATCCATGGAGCGTTTCCGCTTCTGCGGAGAGTCGTCACCCATGGCCATGTCGGGATGTGAGGCGCTTCCGTTGACGCTGTGGGCGGGAGTCGGTAGGGTGTTGAGCGTGGCCGTGGCCGAGGCCGTCATCGAGGTGGCCACGCCGGAGGGATCCGAAGTCCCGGGAGAGAATTGCGATGGACTCTGGGGAGTTTGAGGATGGAACGACATTGTGGACGTCCCCGCGAGGGAAGTTTGTGGCGAGAGTCGCGCCGGCGGCCGACTGAGTGTCGCTGCGCTCCGCTCTCAGCTGAACGTCATGCACTGGGGACTGGGTTTTCTCGGCTTGGGCGCGGGCGCGGAGGGCGGCGGCAAATCGTGGCGGCCGGAGAAGGGCGCTCGGGGTCGTCGGCTGCGAAAAGAATAGGTCGGCTTTCGCTGAAGAGCGAGGGAGAGGGTCGTGGAGGCGATCGTGAGGGTCGTCGATGGGTTGGTTGTAGGTTGTTTGGGGGTGGATGAGGTGGTGAAGGCGTGTGGAGTGTGGAATGAGGAATGAGGGAGCGAGATGTTTGGGCCTGAAAGACGAGGCAAAATCAGAAGGGGTCCCGGCAAAAATGCACGTCGGCAGCGCCAGCGGCAGCGCGGCGAACAGAATGGAAGGCTCGACCAAAGCAGCCGCGCACGCACCAACTCGCCCGGAAATCCACACCACCCTCCCTCACCCAACCACCAGCCACCACCTCAGGCTGGGGGAAACGTTCCATCATCCATTCAGATTTCGGACCCTCCACCACCAGTGGCTGGAGCCAGTGACAAAGGCACAAAGGAACCCCCGCCAAATCCTCCGTCGGCACCTGAGCCCTCAGGCAACAACGTGCCCCCCCCACTTTATCCTCCATTAATGGAAAGTTTTCGCTCCAGACAGGTCACATGACGCCGGATTTTTGATAAGATCGACTTCCCGCATCTGCATTTTTTCTCCCTTTTTTCTCCTCTTCATAACAAAACCTACAGACCACCCTCCATATCCTACGCTCGCGTGCCCGACTCGTTCGGACCTTCAGTCGCTGCGGGCAACAAAACGGAGCGGAAAGGTCGAGAACAATCCTATCAACCTTGCCTAAAACCATCATCACGAGGGCCCCTCGTGCGGCTACCATGATGCGGTGATGACCTGATGCAAGTAACATTCTGCTTTGTGCTCAAGCCTTTAGCCCTCAACTCGCTTGAATTGTGACAAAGGGTATGCTGCTTCATCTCTAGTTGATGCAACATATCTATTCCTGAAAGCCAGCTTTCTTTCATTCAACGTAAGTTCTATGATTGACGTGATTGTCCCGTGCAGGCTCTGTTCCACATGATGATACCTTACATCTGGTAAACCAATTGACCACGGCTGTTGTTTTCGGCAATTTATTCGATTGTTGCTGATAACCGCCTGGTTGCGGGAGGAGAAAGGCCTTACCTGACCGTGAAGGGCCTGCACTGGAACACCCATGGAACACGATATGGACCCATCTCTCGAGATTGAGGCTGACAGACAGTCCTCCCAGGTCTGTCACATTGTCCAATCACCAACACGTACTTCTCTCAACACGAAAACTGCTTAAATCGACGCCACATACAAGTATCAAACGTCTATCCAAGATTGAGAGTTCTTATCGACTATGTAAAGCGTTACGTATCCACCGCATCAAGCGGGATGTCCAGAGAGGACATTGACCAGCTCGGCCACATCAATCTAAAAGTAATAATTCCTCGAACCAAAACGTGCCACGTAGGAGACAAGATCCAGTCCGTTCCTGAAGGAAGAAAAAGGAAAGAGAAATACAAAACATTTTCAAATCACAATCATGAGCGCCAGGTCCCCGTTGCCGTTTTCCATCCAAAGCCGCCCCCCCTTTCCACCCACCTTAGATCATCATCGTCAAGGCCAGCCCAGAACGGCAAACAAGCAAAAAAACAAGTCATCACGTCATACCCAAGCCTCCTGGGCTCACCATACCAGGCTCCCGAACCAATCGCCAATGCCGCTAACCTACCGTTGCATTGCGCCGAGATTTTTTTCATTGATCAAGACCGTGAAAGGGAAAGGGAAAAGTCGAAAGGGATGGGGAGAAGAGTTCGAGACATTTGCCGCATAGCAAATGGAGCCCACACGTCGAACGGGCATGGTGATGTACCGTAGAGTTGCTTAGGTTGTCGAGGAAGATGCTGGTCGTTGAACCGAAAGATTGGAAACAGATGGCTGCAGGGACCAAGGCCGACCAGGGCCTTGCACCCGACATCACCACCTCTCCCTTCTTCATGGCCACGTCCTCGGATTAATGCTTATGCCCCGGCAGAATTAAAACAGTGGTCGAGTTGCCCCAGTAGGGAGCGTCAGGCTTCGCTTCCGCTTATGACCCTCTCTGCCGCCCATGCCGTGGCCTTGGCCTTCATTGCGTCCATGATCCTGGGGTCCCATGTTTCCATGAAGAGCCTGGGAGAAGTCGCTGGGGGGTGCAATGGGCGCGCTCATCTGAGGCTCTTGTAGATGCACCTTGGGGTCCGAGGACCTGGGCACGGAGTATTCCATCGGTGCGGTGAGGGGTGCAGACGGATAGCTGGTGGTGTATGAAGAAGCGCTGTACGAAGTCGATGTGGGCGTGGAGCGAGCTTGGCTGGAAGGACTCTGGGTCTGGACATCAGAGCCAGCAGTTCGATAATGATTGTCCCGGGGGTCGACGTTCAATGGCAGCGAAGTTGTCGAGGATCGGAAACGAGATCCGCTTTGAGGGGGAGGAATAGCCGGGTAACTCGCGCTGGATGGCGGCTGTGTCGAGGCGCCTAGTGTGCCCTGGTCAGTCATGTCTTCGGCCGCTCCCCAAGGCAATCTTACTGTAGGAGGATGCAGAATCATAGTTGCCCAAATTTCCGGGTTGGTGATACATTGGGGGGTTTCGGTCTTCCATGGCTGGGCTGGAATTGGCCCCTCGGTAACCGGCATAGTCGATGGAATCCCCCTTCCAGGCCATGCTCGAACGCAGAGGTGACTGTGCAGACTCAGACCTGGCACGGGAGATGGAATCTCGAAGCTGCGGGGGCTGGAGAGGGTGAGGGTTTGGTCGATTTGCATCCAGCGGGGGCTCTAGGCCGTGCTGGTTTCCGAACGGGTGCGAAGTCCTCGGAGCTCCGTTCATAGGAGCAGGAAAGTGACTTCCATATGGGTATCGATCGCTGCCGGCGGGCGAGATGGGGGACATGATGGAAGGGCTGCTAATGCCCCCAGCCGGGCTGAAGCCGAGAGCCCCGAATCCGGGAGTGAGGCCGGTAGGAGAAGCGTGGTCATTCGCAGGCCTCCTTACGTCGACGATCAAAGGTCGCATCATGTGCTGGGCGTAGGAATGTTGTCCGAGTTCTGCCGCCGGTGCCATCGAGCCTCCGAGCCCATGGACTGCACCGTACTGGGAATGCAGTGCTTGAACGTTGTCAAAGTCGTCGGGGACAGCTCTCATCTTGATCATTCGATCCCGGTCATCGGCATTGAGGCGCTTGATTTTCGCCCGTCTGACATGGTAAGCGATGTGCTAAACTCGTTTTCCAATTCTTGCGTACCTGTTTTGGAACCAGACCTGAACCTGTCTGGGGCTCAGTCCAGGAATCTCTCTCGAGAGACGCTCTCTATGAGCAGCGTCAGGGTGTGGCTGCTTCGCAAACTCGCTCATGAGGAATCGTGTTTGCTGGTGTGTCAGTCTAGTTGCCGTCAGCTATTGTCCTAAAGCCTCTGTACTCCTATCCTACCTGAAGCGCTTCATCTTGCGACGGGCAGCAGTCCGCTCCGCCGCGGTCTGGGAAGCATGGTCGCCCTCCCCATCCAACATATCATCCTCATCAAAGTCTTCCTCCTCGTCACTCTTCGCAGAAGGTGTCTTCTCGCCATGGCCAACTGGATTGGGAGAGGTCCGTGACTCCCGTCCATTCGACAAGCCAGGGCTGAGGCTGGTTCCCCCTAGAGGTCGACTGATGGCCTCGGTGGCACTGTGGCCGTTCTCCTGAACTAGGCCAGCAATGGTCAGGTTTGGGTTCCCATCACGAACATCGGGCAGGTTGTTGATTGCAGATGGAAGCCTATGAAGCTGCGGCGAACTCGCTCTCTCCTTGACATGAATTCCCAGAGCGTTCCCATTAGCATCGGTCGGGTTGTGTGCACTTGGTGTGCTCTGCGGATGGAAGCCGTTGCTGGTTGTGGGGGGGTATTGGTGGTGCTGCCCTTGCCATTCCGACGGGACTGACAACGCAGCATCGTAAGGGTTCGACATGCGTGGGGGACTTGGCGGCTTGCGAGACGGATCGTACTTGCTAAAAGGCCAGTGGCTCTGGTCCGTATCGCACTGTCGACTAACAAGCATTTGGGCGGAAGGTTGTGGTTGTCTGGACAGAGTGACGACGACGGCTCAGGTCGAGAAAGATTGATCGAGTGGCCGTTTGTGGCTGGCGGCTGAAACGACAGGGCAAGTCTCAGGGGTATTGGCTGCCAAAGGGTGCTGGAGCTCGAGGAGAGAAGGAGGGATATTTGTCGACAATATCCTCACGCGTAAGAGCGAAGGATCAGGACTATAAAGGTGCCAACGAAATAGACCTGGTTGAAGGGTTGAAGTATCGAGATGGGGCCAGCACTCGTGATAAAGCCGCCTGAAGTGGTTGAAAAGAGCGTGACGATTGTCCAGGATGAAGAAGAGAATAAAGTGAGAGACCTTGGTCGGAAAATAGAAAACCGTTGTGACACGGGGAAGATGGTTCAAAGTGCGAATGGCATCTCAGGAACCAGGAACCAGCTTGAGTTCGAGAGGAAAGAAGCGAATCTCCAATGACGAGACCGAGGTAGGCTTTGAGATATATGGAACAAGTTCAAGAACAAAACGTTTCTCAGTGGTGGGGTCCGTGATCTGCCTGGGCGTGCCTGGGTTGCATCCACAACTCTGTGTTGCTGGATGGTCTGAACGCGGTCATCCTTCGACGGACCCCGGTCTTGTATATACGGCAGAAGTGTGATTAAATCCAGGGCGACCTCGAGGAGAGATCCTGACTGAGCGGATGCAAGGGGTATGCACAACAAGGAATGGAAACAGCGCCGTGGTGGGGGTATGTGGTGTGGTACCTTGGCGGAGCAGAGCGGGTGGCCCGGTGCACGTTTTGAGGCCTGTCGGTGCCGCACCTTCGCGGACCACGGACCGGGGTGCACCTCATGACGCTGATTATCACCACGCCCCTCCAAGACGGAGAGCCCTGGAGCCTTGAGCCCCCAAGCCCCTTCTCCCTCTTCTCTCCCAAGTGTGCCTGCTGAGCCACACGGGCTGGGACCGGGCCACCAACAACGACGTTGACGAAAACCAGTGGCGGATCTCCAGAGGCTGCATCGATGATCCCGGGTGACGGAGGTCCGAGGAGAGAGCGCCCCCGGGCCTGAGAATGGCGACCAAGCCGAGCAGAGCGTCACAGAAGAGCAGCGTGAATGCCCAGGCCGGAAAGGTTCCGGACACAGACAACAACAACCACATGACGCCGTGTCAGACCTCCTGTTCCATGCGACGAGCGTCAGGCCGGTTGGGAGCTTGGAGATGTGTAAACCGCACAGTGGAGGCGTAGCAAGGCTCCTCGGCGCAGTCTCGAGACGCAAGGGAGATGCGATGAAATTGCGAGTGGCGCACAAGAAGTCGAGATGTCTTCGTGCCAACGCAGACGACTCCCATCAAACCCAACCACAACATGAGAGCACGGCCAGGCAAACAAGGTTCGCCAGCCCACAGCAGGGAGACGTATCTCGGCTGGGATATCTCCATTGGTCCTTCATTACATTTGCCCTGTGCTGACTCCACGGTTGAGCGCATGTTACGCATGACCGTTGTTGAGACGTGACGGAGTATGGCATCGAGCCAATGAAGAGTTGACGGGCGTTCCAGACTGAACGGGTATGTTGAGTGCGAAGATGCCTGAGGAAATGTGTAATCCACGGAGACCAGTAAGGGTGGTCATACTCTCAGTAGCGAAGGCAGGGGCTGATAGTGAAGGGGCTGAGGCGGGGGATTTCTCGAGATGAGATGGATTCTCGAGCACATGCCTCGTCGACAGCCATGAATGGCTTGCTCTGCTGGACCCTGAAGCCGTTGCATTTGGGTTGGGAACACCCCATAAATGAGATTCGTAATGAAATCTCGCAGGGAATGTGAGGTTGAGCAAAATGGTGGTGTGGTGGCTGGGGCACAAGCCGTGAACGGGAGACGGGGCCGCGAGGTGAAGCAAGTGAGTCGACCGAGTTCGTAGAGAGGACGCCGTGTCTCCGTTGGTGCATGAAAGACAGCAGAAACGAGACCTCGTCTATCGATAACTGGGTGGCAACGGGGGTGGGCAACTCCAAGAGGCCCAGGCGTACGAAGCACAGCCAGCTAGTCGTAGCAGGTGGCATTTCGTGCACTCCCGCAATCCCCGTTGTGCGTTTGGATCCTCAGAAACGTCTCGGCTCCCTGTCTCTGTTTTGACGACGGATGGAGACGGAAACCATGGTTTGTTTGCAGCCGTCCTCATTGTCGTGTGGGTTGGGTTGGTGCTGATTCGTACGGACACACAGGCTCCCCGGCGACGAGGAGCGGTGGCGACTGGGTGGGCAGAGGCAGACGGCACTTGAGGGCAGGAGAGCCCGGCATCTCAGATGTTGTCCCTAAGCGGCCCCATACGTAGGGCCGGCGTATGCGGGCTGCTCAACGGTCTGTTGCGGCGCCGGCGTCGGCGTCGCACGCGTGTGGCTGAGGACTGGGGGTGTGAGCACAAGAGCGTGTGTGTGTGTGCGTCGGTGCGAGGATAGGAGGAGGAGAATGGTTGTGTGTGCCCTGAATGCATTATTGCGGGTCGCTGAGCAAGAGCCCTAACACATCCCGTCCTGCCTTGATTTCAGGGACAAGAGAAAAGAGACAGCAAATTGAGCAGTTGGGGGCTAGTTTTCTCGTGCGCCCGTAAAAGCACGCGTCCAAGCCACACACATGCCCGCGAGACGCAAATATCTTGCCGTCCAATCCAGATGGCAAAAAGATCTGCCAGTACCCGGCCAACACGGAGCGAAGGATGATGCCGTCGGGTGACTCGCTGTGTTTCCAGAATGGCTTCGGCTTGGTGCAACACCAACAAGCAGAGTCGCTCTTCCATCTCGTAATAAGCCCGGCGCCGTTTGTTTGGTTGTTTGTTTCTTCTTGTTTGGTTTCTTTCTTGAGGTGTCGTCGCGTTGGGTTGCTTCAATGTGGTGTCAAGGGTTCGACTCCAAACCAAGCGCGATTGCCGGAGTCGAGACGATGGCTCTCTGCACGCTGCGTGAACACGGAAGGAGCGGATGCCGATCTTGTGAGGTTTCCTGCTGAATCCTTCTATTCGTACTGTGTATGCATCCTGCTGCGCATTCCGAGGGGTAGGTGCATTGGAGATGGCGGAAGACACGAATAGGCCACAGCTGAGTGCTCAGCGACCTCCTCGGCTCCTGTGGTTGGGAAGGATCGAGTCCTGGAAGTCCCTTCCTCCCCGGGCCTTCATTGACCATGTGTAAATGCAGGTGGGAAGTCCCGTCCCCGTCCCGCCGCAGGTACCTTCCCATATGCACAACAAGAAAAAAAACTTCACGCTGCAAGCGCCAGCAAAACAAACAAAGACGCTCCATGATGAGGCCGATTACCAACAGTGCCTTACATTATTCCCACATTATTGCATCCATCTCGCTGCTCAGTCACAGCCCAGCTCTCATCGGAAGACACGACGCCGCTAGGATCAAGGATCGGATGCAGCCAGCCTGGGGTTTCATCGCTCACCGGGGGCTGCTGGACTCGCAAGCCTCAAATACCAGTTTCCCCGAGTTTGGCGCCTGTTGCCGTGAGCTTGAGACTCGATGGTGGCGATGAACCCGAGCCCCTCGTGCAAAAAACGTGGATCCGACCCGTCTTCAATCATCCGTAATCCATGCCTTCTCTTCATCCTCATCCTGCTCAGTCCTCGAAAGCAACCCAAAGGGCGACCCGGAAGACGAAGGATGCTGCAGAGCACAGAAGGAAGCCAAGGACCGGGATTCTACCAAACCCATTTGAGGAGGGAGAAGAGGGACGAGGGAGGGACGAGGGAGGGAGGGACGAGGACAAAGTGTGAGACTCCAACAACACAGCATCCCCAATGCCGCCCCCGGTCGGGCTCCTCAGCCACGGGACTGGTCGACTCTGAAGCTGCTCGGTCCCTCGCTCTCCACGGGCCCGCTACCGGCCGTATCTTCCTCGCAGTCCCCCTCGGTCTATCCCTCCCTTACTCCCCTCTCCAGCATCCGTGACGGCATACGTACCGTCTGTGGACCTGGATGCCATTGTCGACAAGTCCTTCATTTCTCACCTCCCTATGTCTCCGAATAGGAATTCGGATTCCCACCGCCATCACGACCCAGGTGAGACTCTGCACGCCAGCACAAACTCACCCTCTCTCCATGCCCCGCTCGCTGCTGGAAATGCTACTTGAATTGTTTGGCTGTTGGTTCATCCACTGCCCGGCTTCTTCCCGGAATGTGCTTACGATTGTGTATCTGTATCTTTCAATGGGATTCTAAGCTTCCCGAAGACGCGGCAGAGCGGTGGGTCTGATATTCAAGAAGGTTCCGGTCTTGTCTCACCCTCCATGGCGTGCGTTGGGTTGAACGGGGAGACCGGTACTCGTCAAATGCTTGAGCAGCGCAGCATCTCCAAGTCCTCTTCATCGTTGTCCTACTTGCCAGCGACTCGAGCGCCTTCGCTCGGAAACCAAACCTCCCAAGACGGCACACAAGGCCTTACTGACATCAGGGCTACGATGCCGTATTTAGATCATGGCTGGGTATGGGAACCTATCGAGCGAAAAGGGGTCCAGTGCTATGAAAAGACGAGGGAACACGACCATCGACGCATCGCTCGTATCCGTTACTGATACCCTAGCCTGCACATGTCCAACCCGACATCATTCTGTGCAACCATGCGGTGCACTCCCCAAGAAGCGGATGCCGGGTCACCATCGACCTAGGTTATGTGAGCCCTCGAGGGGAGGCATGTCGCCGCACATCGTCAGTTACCTGCTACGGGAGAAGATGCTCTCCACGGTGTCACGGAATCGATTGAACCACGTTGTTTTAGCAGTCGCAACACAGCATGGCAGAAAGAGTGGCGCGAGTGGCACGCGGCTGCTGACATCCGCAAATCACTTCCCGGATCACAATAGCTCAGTTCGAGCCGACGACCGTATTTCCTGTCCAGAGCCTTGAGACTTGACTTAAGCTTGTGTCAACGGGTTCTGCAATACGCCTCTTTGTGTTTCAACACCAACCACAGGCAGGGCTTTCGTATAACAGCGAAAGTGGCTCATGGCTCATGTCGCTTTACAAAGACACATGTTCAGCTTTCTTTTCGCAACTTGAATCTCAGCCTGAACTCATACAGCCGTTTTAAAACGTCCTCTTGGATACGGATACAGTTCAGCAAGCCACCAGACGGACATGATATCGACACCCCCTAGTCCCCAGATTTCAGGGGCGCCTTCTCCGCCCCCAGCTCCGCGATGGCGCGGTTAGCGAGACTCTAATGGGGCCTCGGGATCCTGGGGCCCTTCGGTTTCATGCATCGCCAATCATCCCCAACTGCTTGTCCTTCAACTCCCAGAACCAACCGCTGAGAGAAGGCAACCATAGGCTGAGCCGGCTGAAGGAGACCAGATGCATTTACAAGTCGGATCAATTCGGCTCACACTGGACAGGCTTTCCATGGGTTGAAGGATATTCGCCCCTCGCGGCTCCTTTCGCTGTGGGCACCACAGCGGCCAATTGGGGGAATTATGAAGAAGCGATGAAGAATGACAAAAAGTCCGGCATTCCCAAGGCCAGGGACAGGGCAAATACAATTGCAGGAGTGCTGCAGGGGCATGGGATGGCGTGCAAAGAGGCAGATCTCATCCATTGGCTCCGGGACCCATCAGCAGCAGCACACCAGACCTCACCTCATCTCACTGGACACTCGCCCCATGGCGCTGGGCATCTCCCTCGGCCCCATTCTCCGGGAGCGCTGAGGCCTCGCTGCGAGGCCTCGAGTCGTCTGGTCTCTTCCTTGTCAGCTTCACGATACCGTACATGGTGGACTTCTGCAGGCGAAAAGTCTTGCAGCGAGCATGTGCAGCTTGCATTCGATAGCGTCGTCCATTCGACGTCGACGTCGTCGCTATTCCGGAAACGGGACTTCAGCACATACGACGATGGGCTCGGCCGAGCCTATCCACGGGTGGTTAAGCTCAACGGCACTTGCGAGATGCTAGTCTGTAACGACAGCCACATAATAAGTCCCAAACCGGTCTATACCTACCCAGGTCGATCGATGATCATACCTCCCCAGATTCGCAGGGAAAAATGGGTAACGAAATATCCAGGACTTCTAATCTTATAGACAAGGGGTATTTGACGTGAGGGGAACCACGGGTACGACTACGAAGCAGCAGCACGAAGCAGCACGAAGCAGCGTCCGTATTGCATCCAGGGCAGGCGAAGAAAGGGCAGGATTTCCCTCAAACATGCCGCCCAAGCGTGCTCTGGCTTTCGTTCAGCGAGCGTTTGAAAAGTACCAACCGCGCTGCTCGGTCGGCGGCTTGGCCACGATTAATTTTAGGACGCGTTGCTGACTGACCGTCTCACGGATCTGTCCATGACCATATCGCTCGGGGGCGCTAATCAAACCGGCATGGAACAGCGTGTGGCTTCATCCGCCGCCATGTCAAAACATCGGCTCGAACCTTGGAGTCGACGTTCCATCTGAAGGTCCGCGGCCTCTGGACCAACAGCACGAGGTGCGTATTGTCCCAGGGCAGGCCTTGGACGAGTTCCACGACGCAATCGATAATCTCGCAGTGCGCTCTCAACAATTCCATCGAAGCCCTACCCTGTCCAGGGTATCCCTTTTTATTGTTTTCCCCATTCCCTGGCAGCTTGTTTCATCTGTGGAGCAAGCCAGAAAGGGGACCTTTTGCAGCCACCTTGGAGACCTACGCCTGAGGGAGGGTGCTCATCACGCTTGCTGACGAAGATGGCCCATGCCGGAGCGCCCTTGGCCCTTGAGGGGGGGCAGGAAACGGTCCCTGAAAGGCCCCGAATTCCAAATTGACCGTGTTGTAAGCGTTGTCTCGGCGCAAGGTGCTGGGGTTCGCGATGCCGAAGGCTGACGAGTAGGTGTATACGGATATACCCAGTCCAGTTCATCCCCGATGGGTTTCTCTCTCTTCCTCATGTTGGACTGCAGGGGACAGGCCTTCCGGGCTAAAAAAAAAACAAAAACAATACCCAGTCAATCAATTTTCATCTCATCATCTCCGGATCGCACTATAGGAATGGATAAAGACGCACACATCGACTCCTCCGACTCTCAAGCACATCACATCTCAACTCCACCACGCCGCATCGAACACAACACGGTCCACGTATGGCTGCGTCTGGATGTCCATGATTCGGCCAGCCCGCAGTGTCGTCGCGTCCCACTGACAGTCTAAGCGAGAATCGAGAATGCCTCCTCCTCTGGGATGTGACGGTGATGGCCGGCCAGGTTGCCGGCACAGGGTTTTGCTGGGTCGTGCAGATTGAGCCAGCACTCGATGCAGCGGCATATCTCTCTCCACTGGGAAACAAGGCAGTGGCTGGTTGGGATGCCATGGTAACATCCATCTGCGCAGCCTGCATGAGAGAATGTACGATGCTTCTGGGCCATCACTCGATATCCAGGGGTGGTCTGGAGAAAACAATCACCGCCATTTGGAAACTTGTTGAGGTGATCGACAAGACTATCTGCGAGGCCGAATTGGCTTTCGGCACTTCCTTCAGTTTCGAGGCTTCGGGACGGCAGCCCCTTTGCTTTCCCCGGTTCGTCATTGAGCAAGTCGAGGGGAGTCTTGCCATTGACTTGGACAGGTCGACTCGACATCTGGCTCACTGACAACGGCTCCTAGGAGAGCGCTTTGGCCTCGACAGACAGAAGTTCGGACAAGAGACGGTCAGATCTCGGATACCTCTCTGCCCGAAGAAAGCACAAATCGAACCATTGTGACGCTGTAGTGCAAAAAGGTGCGGCCCTTGACGCTGCACGTCAATTCACTAGTAGGTCGGGGCCGAAGAAGCCTTGATTGATGGGTCTGTATGTAGCCGACGGCGCGAGGGATCCTCCCGCCTGTCGGCTGCTATTTCTCTCCCGCATGCAGGACTGGTGTTATTTTGGCTGATGTGAGAGCAATCTCTTCTCGTGGGCCATGAATTCGTCTCCCTGTGAGCTGTCGGGGCTCCGGCACGCGACCCTAGTGATCCGCGAGGGCTGCAAGGCGTCCTCGCCTCGTTGTTGAGGGCACAGCTGTGGAGGGAGGGAGGGCGAGCATGCATCATGGGACGACGGTCCTTTTGGACACGGTCTTGGCCGCTTCTGGCCTCGTCCGAGCAGATTCTATGACGCCGAACGATGGCCTACAGGACGACACAAGGAAAGCTGGCACGGGACGGTTTGTCTTTGAACCAGATCTCATCCCGTGCTCCATCGTCGACGGAACGAAACACGAACGGCTGTACTTCAAACAGGGCAACTGTAGGGCAGTTTGGAGTGTGGGAGGAGCTATTTTTGGTTTCAAACCCATGGCGAAAGGGCACGCATCTATCTCAAACCACAGGCGTGATAATAATCCACGTCCAAGTGCCGGTTTAACGGAAAATTTTTCGTCAACCGTTCTCAAGTTAATTTCGGGAGGGTTTTGACGGTTTTGACGGTTGGGCTCGCCAGGAAGGAGGTTTTTCCAAGTTTGGAATAAGTCCTTTTGCGAGAAGCGAAACCGATGTGTCGAGTTGAGAGGGCGGTTTGGCTTGTTTATCGAGGGAGCAGCCGTTCGTTGTAGCTTGATCCTTGTGTGGTGGAGGAAGCGTATATCCGGCTGTTGTCAGTAGAGAACTCGGTCGACACCTTATTATGGTAGCATCAGCAGCATCGGCAGCAGCAGAAGCAGTAGCATCAGGGGAAACGTCTGGAGACGGGTCGTGGGTTGGCTTTCCGAGGCGAGGACGCCCTCCGAGGCCTCACATTTCAGCTTTCCTGGGCCTTGTCACCCCCGGAGACCCAGATGACCTTGATCATGTGAGGGGACTGCAAAACTCTGCATTTCTGGCATGATGTCTGAGGGATCTTTTGCAGGCAAGAGGGCGAATGAAAGGGCAAGGGGCTCGCGACTGATGCCTCTTGCGACCACGGCGTTGCAGCGCAACTGGGCTTCGTTGGGGGAGGTTTTTTTTTTTTTTTTTGGACGGTTGTGCGTTTCTCGCGGCAACGTTTCCTTGAGCCGCTGTCGTCGTCGTAGTCGTCGTCGTCGTCGTCTTCGTCCTCGTCCTCGGCGGCATCTCCATGTCGGTTTCTTGGGCGGTGTAGAGCTCGACTTCGACCTTCTCCCCCGCTCCTCTGCTTCGCTGCCCCTTGTTTCCAGTCGAGATGCGGGGGGGGCTTGAGGTCTTGCCTTGATGAAATCATAACTTGCTCAGGGAGGGTAGCATGGCTGCGACGTTGGGGGGGGGGCTGGTTCAGACGCGGTGGTGTAAGTACGCAGCAGCACTATCGTACGGATAGCTACTTGGGGGTTGGTTTCCTGAGGGAAAGACTATCGGCCTAGCTCCGTGGTGCGTCCAGCTGAAGTTACATCGGTCTTCGGAGAATACTAAGGCGCTGGATGGCGAGCGTGTTGCTTGCTCTTGGAGAGCGTCTGGCTATGTCGTTCTTCCGCGTTGATTGGTCCTGGAGATGTTGCAAGGAGGACCGGGGAGAGAGAGTATGTCTCGCCGGACCTATCGACTCCCACACGTGGACAAACACGACTTGCAAACAGATCAGGTACTCTTTTGAGATATACGAGCAGTTTCTATATGGCTGACCGCGTTGCAGCTTCGTCGGGCTACCCTGGAAGAAGGGGCGGAAACGATGCAATCTCGCGCCGTGCCGAAGGGCACTTATTCTCGGCCCGGATATTAAACCGCTCTGGAATCAATTTAGATGCGCACTAGGTCAACTATCCGTCGCCCTTTGGGCAGAGCCGTGAACTATGAAGGCCACGCCAGCTCGAGCGGGCGAGGGTGGATCGCATTTCATCTAAGACAGACGCATTGCTCTATTTACCGCCTGTCAGGCCGTTCAATTGCGGCTCTCTCTCAGTCCGTGTGTAGCATGCGCCGCTCGACTGCATGTCGGGAATCAGTACTCGTAGAAGCCCTTGCCGGCCTTCTTGCCCAGCCAGCCGGCGTCCACCATCTTCTTCAGCAGGACGCTCGGCCTGTACTTGGAGTCGCCCGTCTCCTCGTACAGGACCCTCATGATGGCGAGGCACGTGTCCAGGCCGATGAAGTCGGCGAGCTGCAGCGGGCCCATGGGGACGTTTGTGCCGTTCTTCATGATGGCGTCGATGGCGTCGCGGTCGCCGACGCCCGTCTCGAGGCAGATGACGGCCTCGTTGATGTAGGGCATGAGGATGCGGTTGGCCAGGAAGCCGGGCGAGTCGGCGGACACGGAGGTGACTTTTCCCATGCGCCTGCAGAACTCGACGGCGGTGTCGAGGGTGTCCCGGCTAGTCTGCAGGCCGCTGATGATCTCGACGCCCTTCTGCACGGGCACGGGGTTCATGAAGTGGGTGGAGACGACGCGGGACGAGGCTGAGGTATCCTGGGGGTCCGACGTGGTGGCGGCGGCGATGCGCGTGACGGAGATGGACGACGTGTTGGTGGCCAGCACGGCGTGCGCCGGGCAGATCTGCGCCAGCCGCGCGAAGATGCCGAACTTGACGTCGGGCAGCTCCGGCACCGCCTCGATGACGAAGTCGACCGACGAGAGGTCCTCCATCCGCGTGCTGGCCGTGAGGAGCGCGCGCGCCGCGTCGGCCTCGTCCTGCGAGATCCTCGACTTGGCCACGTCCTTGGCCAGGAGCTTGTCGGCAAAGGCGAGGCCCTTTTCCAGCGACTTCTCCGACGTGTCAACCAGCGTGACGGGCACCTTGGCTTGCCGGGCGGCCACGAGGGCAATCCCCAATCCCTAATGGGCGGTTGTTAGCTGCAACTGGGCTCCCTTCACATGCAAACTCCAACGCACCATCTGGCCAGCACCAACGACGCCCAATTTCTTGACTTCGGCGGCGGCGTACTGTCGGGGCGAGGAGCTGAAGGAGCGCGCCTGGCGCAGGGCCCCAATTGGTCTCGTGCGGAAGAGTAAAGTCGCCATTTTGCGCTGGTTATTATTTTGAAGATGGAGTGACGAAGGAGGAGAGCTCCCTTGAGGTTCCCCGTGGGGGGATTTACACTTGTAAGATGCATGCGGTCATTGGCGGGTAACCTCGGCATGGGCCCGGAGGTTGTCTCCAGAAAGCTTCAAGTTTCGGCCAGTCACGAGGAATGCCGAGCACTTGCCGTTTGCCGTTTGCCGTCTGCCGTCCGCGGCTTCCCAGGCTAGCTTATCGATTGTGGCCTGTGGCTTGTGGCTTGTGCCTTTGCCTTGTGGCGTATCTTATCATCCCATCCATCTCACGCGTCCCAATTAAACGGGACTTTACGCGTCTGGGAGCGCGTCTGGGTGCGAGAGGCGGAACCGTCGACGGATGGCTGCAACATTTTGACATTTGTACCATGCCAATACCACCACCCGAGACGCTGTCGATATCCAACAATGGATCTCGGCGACGGTAGTACCGACATTGTCCACCCGGAAGTTCGAGCCTATGTCACCAGTCTCGTCTCCGCGGTATGCCTTACTCCTTGTTCCTTTTCCAATGCTTGCATGGGCACTGACGGCTCTAGCTCGGTGGCATCAGTGCAGACGACGATGGAAAATACCAACTCGGAGACGACGCCCTCGAGGTCCTGCGCGACATCAAACGATGGATCCGCTTCTACGACGAAAAGACGAACCGCATGGACGTTGCCCGGTGCCTCCACGAAGCGAACATCATCGAGGGCGACCTGCTCCCCATCCTGGCGACATGGCCCGAAAACGCCATGGACAACAAGTTCAAGTCGAGGATAGCCCTGTCCTGCTACGAGGTCATGGTCCCTCTGACCTGGCCCATCGAAAAGGATCGCGAGCGCATGACGGTCAACCATCATCGACACGTCCCCGTCCTCGAGCTGGCCCAGGTGGCGTACAAACGAGCCGTCATCAACTTCGACGCGGCTCGGATCCTCCATACGGCCGTCCGCGTGGCCCTTCCCGCCATGGCCATCCCGATCGGCGACAGGAGCCCCCGAGACCAGGGCATCATCAAGCTGGTGCTCTTCTTCCTCCGCAACATTGCCATGATCGAACCCCCCTCCAACGTCAAATACGACGGCGACGAGTCGCAGATTTCGAGGTCCGCCACCATCGATGCCTTTTCGTACCAGGACATCTTCATGGTCCTCCTCACCCTCGCCTCCAACATGGGCGAGGACTTCCGAACCGAAGACACGACCGTCATGGAGATCATCTACCACCTGGTCAAGCAGGTCAACACGGAGAAGCTTTTCATGAACGAGCAGCAACTGACCAAGGCGAGGGCAGGAGAGCTCAGTGCCATGATGAGCAAGGAAGAGTCGATGCTCAAGGCGTACAACCGAAAGGGTCCTACCCGCCACAACCGCTTCGGCACCATGATCTGGGTGAAGCGTGACGACGGCAAGATGTCCTCCTTGTCCGGCCAGGACGCCCTCGCCGACGCCAACACGCGGAATCAGAAGATGGACGGCTCCAAGACTTTCCGACCCCCGCGTCGAACTCGCAAGGCCGACAAGGACGAGGCCGACCTCGGCCTGCCCACAAAGCTCAACTCCCGCGCAAATGACCAGCTCCGTTCCTTTGTCGAGGACTTTCTCGACTCGGGTTTCAACCCTCTCTTCACGCACGTTCGGAAAACAATGGACCGTGAAGCACCGCATCTCATGCAGTTCCACCGACGCCAGTTCTTCTACATGGTGGCGTGGTTTCTGGAGGCCGAACGGATGAGACGCAAGTCCAAGAAGCAGTCCAAGGCCAAGAGCGCTGAGGAAGTCAGCAGTTTCAACCTCGTGGCTGGCGTGCTGAACCAGGAAATGTTCATCACCTTGAACAAGGCCCTCCACGAAGCATTCGAGTACAAGGACTGGCCTGAGCTGACGGCGGTCATGCGTTGCTTCACCCAAATCCTGCTGACCGTCTCGGAGATGACCAACTCGGGCAGCGAAGACGACGAGGAAATCGCAGAGAACGTCCTGGGTCGTCTCTTCTACGAAGAAGCCACCCACGATGTCATTGCAAACATCGTCAGGTCCTACAAGGACCAAGGATTCAACTATCTTGATGCCGCCACGGAGCTGGTGCACCACTTCCTTCGCATCTTGGAGGGTTATACGAAGCAGAACGTGGATATGCAAGTGCGGTCGCGAAGGCGAACCAGACGCAAGAAGAAGGCCGCGCAGCAGGAAGCGGGAGAGGACAACCTGGCGGACGAGAACGACGGCTCCGAAGACGATGAAGCCTCTGCAGAGCGCACCAGCAAAGATCGCAAGTTCGACTTCCACCGATTTGCCTCCAAGTTCACACCGCAGGGAGTAGTCGACACCTTTGTCAAGTTTGCCAAGTTCTATCGTGACATGAATGAGACGCAGCTCAAGCGGGTGCACCGCTACTTTTACCGCGTCGCCTTCAAGCAGGAAATGAGCGTCATGCTCTACCGAGTCGACATCGTCCACCTCTTCTACAACATGATCAAGGGCCCTGCCGCCTTGGAAAGGACGTCGGGCATGTACAAGGAATGGGAAGAGCTGGTCAAGCAGATACTGCGCAAGTGCTTCAAGAAGATGGAGGAGCGTCCAGAGCTCATTGTCGAATTGCTCTTCAGCAAGCTGTCAAGCACCGCCTTCTTCCTCGAATACGGATATGAGCGACAGACTATTGCCACGGCGAGCAAAGCCAAGCCAGGCGCCGAGCTCGTCTTCAAGAATACCGAGGAGAAGGACCGCCAGATCGCCATTGTCGTCGGCGCCATGTTGGATAGAAACCAAGGAGACCTCGTCAGCTGGGTCAAGCAGAACCTCACTAAGGCTGAAGATGCACGCCGGACTTTTGCTGAGGCCACGGAGGCGACGGCTGCGAGGGAGGCCCCTCGGAGCGGAGAAAGGGATGGAGAGGAGCAACCTCCAGAGAAGGAAACCCCCTTACCTCCTGTATTTCGTAAGTGGAAATCCTCTCACTCTCGCTCACCTTCGCCGTGCGCTGACTAACGGAACGCAGTTGTTCGACCTGATGATAAGGACCAGCGAACAGCCATGTACAAGAACTCGCACCTGCGTCTCCTCATGAAACTGGCCAACATGCAGCTCCTCGGCCCTGCCTCTGAGGAGACGCCGGAATCGGCTTGGGCCATCCCCCCGGACGTCTCTGCGGGCGCGCTGAAGGAGGCGCTCGACTTGATCAACCAGGCCGAATTCAGCCCGCCCACCTTTGACGAGGGCGTCCTCGCCGAGCACCAGCTCAAGCGCAAGACGGCGCCTCGGAAGAAGGCCGCCTTTGACGACGACGACGGCGACGACGAGGGCGAGCTCGACGACGACATCCTCTTCCCCGCGGGCGGCCCGACGGCCCGCAAGGTCATCGACGAGGAGAGGCGGCCCAAGAAGTCCCGCAAGCGTCGCCGCCGCCGCAGCGACGTCGAGTCCCTCGACGACGACGACGCGCTGGACGACAAGGCGCGCAGGCGCCGCGAGCGCGACACCGAAAAGGCCCGCAAGATCAAGTCGGCGCTGCACGTGCGCGAGGGCGACGACGAATTCGACTCGGAAGAGGACGAGGCCTTCTTCGCAAAGGAGCGCGAGATTGCCGCCCGCGCCGCAAACGCCGCAAAGGCGGTTACCGCGTCGGGCATCTCCGCGGTCGTCGTCGATGCGCTGGCTTCGAGTCAACGGCCCAAGAAGCCGGCTGCCGTGCGGGAGATTAGTTCCGACTCGGACTCGGGCTCGGGCTCGGGCGGCGAGGATGGCGACGACGACGATGACGACATGGCCTTTGCGCGGAAAATCATGGGCAGCATGGGGTCCGACGATGAGGCGGAAGATGCGCCGCCCGAGGGCGAGAGTCGCAAGCGACGCCGAGTCAGCGCGGAAGCCGAGGAAGAGGAAGAGGAAGACGGGGATGTAGACATGGGCGGCACTACGGCCAAGGAGGCAGACGTGCGAGCGGCAGCGGCAGCGGCAGCGGCGGACGAGGACGAGGACGAGGACGCGGTGCCTGTGGCGGCGAGACGACCGAGAGTGCGTGGGGGGTTCGTCATGGATAGTGACGATGACGAATGATGCATCACATACTGGACGAGCTGGCGTTGGGAGGTTTGGGCTGGATGGCGCGGGTGGCATAGTAGCTTGGCATATAGTTTGTTGATTCCTTCTGATATTGATGCGTACATGGATAACCATCTTTAATCGTGTCTGTCATGTCTATTTTTTTCCATCTTGTCATACATTTGGGTGTATATCATCTGAACCAAGCTGCCTGGACGGCCCTTTGCCGTGTATCTTTCTGGGTATATCCATCACTGAGTTCTATCCAAGTCTGAACTATCCAAGTTTGAAGCCGATGCGCCTTTGATGCTGTGACCAGAGCCACGAGGTGCCCCTGGATCGTTCCGCAGGAGCCCTATATCGACGGGAACCGTGAAGGCCGCCTGTCGATACTTCTCCTTCTCGTTGCCGTACTTTTCCCTGATTGTACTTGACCAAGCTCCGCCACATCTTCCTGGCTTTTCCGCGGCGCGCTAGGGTGGGCCAAAACGCTGTCTCGATGCGCAGACCTTTGCTGCGAACGGGAGGACATCGGCCGACTCGGCATGGCCGACGTCTCGTCAGCAGCGTCTTCTTCATCTTTCACGCCACTCCCAAAACCGCTGATGCCTTCCATGATGAAGTCAGAGGCGGTCGGCTCGTCGAGAGCGGAGAGCTCATCCGGGCTGAAGATGCGAGGGAGGAGTAGAGCCCGGGTGGGAATGAGTGCCAGGATGAAGACGGGGAAGCCGACGGCGGCGACCGTTTGAGTGATGGCAAAGGTAGCGCCGAAGCCAACGAGCTCGATGGCCACGAATATCCAAATGGCTAGACGGCGCCGGATCCGGAGAAGAGGACCGGTGGAGGGTGTGAGAGCCTGGTCACGGGCAAGGAACACGATCTTAGCAGTGATCCCGTTGCCCTCGAGGGCCTGGATACCCATGACGAAGAACAGGCCCGCGAGGACGCCGTGAGGGATGAGGTGAAGAACGACCAAGAGGGGACCTGACATGGTGCCCAGGGTCAAAAGGCCCTGAGCAAAATTCGAAAAACGCTGCTCGACGACATGTGTCGTCTCATAAGAGTAGGACTCATTTTCATTGCCTTTCTCGTCGTCATGTTTGACAGGCTTAGTGACGCAAAGAGATTCGGTATGAAAAGGGGCTTGAGGAATGAGGCCATTGGGAAAAGGAAGACCGAGAATGCCGGCGATGCCAGTCGTCAGGCCGAGCAGGAAGAGATCCCAGTGAAAGCCGGCGGGTTTGGCGAGGGGAAACTCGCTTCCTTGGGCGATGAGAGAGGAAACTATAGTAGACGTTAATGGGTGTTACTGGGAGGGCGCTACAACCGTGGCAAGATACTCACCATTGTGATCGAACCAAAACAAAATGGTTAGCAGAATGGCAAAGGGAAGAGCGGTAAAAATCTCGCCCACGCTCAGATCCCAAAAATTCACGAGCCAGTTACGGCCACTCGTCGGTTCAAAGGCGATGCCGGTGGGCAAGCGCTCAAGCTGAACGTCGGCCATTCGACCAAAATGCACAAAACCGGTAAAGAAGATGAGAGTCAAGGGAGTGCCATAATCCTTGAGGAAGACGCGAATAGGGTGTCGGAAGAGGCTGCTGGTGCCGAGTTCGCCACAGATGTAGGCGACCATGAAGACGAGGAGGGCTGCCACGATGGAGAGGTAAAAGGCAGCATCGTCGCCGAGGCGTTGGAGGACTTGGATGCCTTTTTGTAGATAGATGAAGGCGACGTAGAAACCGAAGATATCGCAGGGAAAACGCGTGACCCAACGCAGCCAGTTGCACGAGTTTGTGATGGCGAGGATCCAGTGTAGGATGAGGGACCATCTGGATTAGCGTATGTGAGATACAGACAACAGATATGCCAGGCATACGAGGTGACTTACATTCCGATCCAGCACATGAAGCCGACATAGTTGACACCAGTATCTTTCATGATGTCGTAGACGGTGCTGAATTGTCAGGCTGAAGTGCCACAGAGGACGGGCAGGTTTGAAGAGGGCAACTCACTAGTTGAAGACGGTAATTGGCCCAGTCACACCAACGATAACTAGAGGCTGGGCTGCGAAAAGGGAGAAGACGATGGATCCGAGGACTGAAGCCAGAAGCACTTCGTTCACTCCGTAGTTGGAGCCCGTCTTCTGGAACATGTCGAGAGAAAAGGCCAAGGCCGGCAAGATGCTACAGCCAAAAGAAGACCCAGAGTTAGCCAATGTCTTCCTGGGTAAGAGATTATCCAGAAAAACTCACTTTGCAAAGTACATGTAGACAGTCGCGGGGACGACTCGATAATCCCAGGCGTCTCGCCAGTCACTGACATAGTAGGGAGCTCTCCGGCGTATGTCATTGATGATGCCCCGGAAAGGGTGAATCTTCCACCAAGCGCCTTCGTCTCGGGGGATTTCTCGTGGTCGCGAAGGGGGCGGCGACAGGTTTGGGGCGGAGGTTGTCGAGGAGGGGATGTCACCTCGCCCACCGGGAGACGAAGCCATCACGGAGGAGGAGGAGGAGTAGGAGGAAGGAAAGAGCGTCGAGGCCAATTTGGTGGGAGATTGTTGGAAACAATAACACGGAAGGTGCTTTGGCTAAGTCGGGACTCGGCGATCGGGTTTAGTTCGAGGCCGGACGGAGGTGGTTTGAACTCGAGGAAGGCGGGAGGGAGGGAGGTGTGGGTACCTACCGAAACGGATGACGGTGTCTCTGCTAACTCAAACCCAGATAGGGAAAGAAGGTTGAAGATGAGGAGTCAAATGGGAAACAAAGGAATAATATGAGAAGAGAAGAAGAAGAAAACGAGGCATTCGTGACGGGCGTGATGTGGCTGGTTGCGGGGAGGTGAATGTGATGCAGATTATAGATGCTACTGGCTGAGGTTGTCTAGTCCTGCACTTGTTAACGCAAGAGAACAGAATAGGAAATATCAAGAAGAAGGAACTGAGAGGACGCTAAAAAAACAAAACAAGGGGAGACGGGGAAGGGACGCTACATTAATAGCTGGGGTAGTATTTGTATTCGAAGAAATCCGTTAGCTGTAGGTCCCTAGTAGAGTAATAAACAAGACAGCCGGAGCATTTCGTCGAGCGACGAGGCACTTCGACGACCAATCCCGGCCAGCCAAAGACATAAAATCAAAAAAGAAAAAGGGACGAACCCTTTTTCCCCCCCTTGGTCATCACGCCAACGGAGAGAGGGAAGCGTCTAACCGCGTTAGACCCCATTATTTCCGGTCTAGAGCCAACGTGAGAATGTAACTGTACCCCACGCCCTTTGCCCATCCCATCCAGCCTGCTCCTCCTCCGTCGCCAGGCGCGGGTCGGTGAGAGGAAATCACGGCGCCAGGAATGTTCCATGTGGTCCTACTCTGCGTGTTCTCGTGATGCAAGAAACTGGAGAAGAAGGAGGAGGATGAGGAGAGCAAAAAAAAAGGGGGGGGGTTTGAGCGTTGTTGGGTGACACCATATTATTCGCCAACCGTCAACCCAACAACTTGGCGACCGGCATCCGAGTGTTTCCTCCGTACTGATACTAAACTACGAAGAAAAGTCTAACGGAAAGAGACAGGCTGTCCCGAAAGAACGGACTACCCAGTTGTACGGATAGGTGTGCCGAAAGAATACTGCCTTCGTAATCATCAAATCAGTAGACGGGAGGCAACGACAATGACATCAACATACAAAAAAACCCTCCCCTCTGATTGGCACCCAAAGTTGCTCTCCCAAAGTCGCCGCTTGATCTCCCCCCGGCTCCCCCCCCCTCCCCCCCCCCTCCCCCCCCCCCCCCC